>JBBPKK010000787.1:0-16103 GCA_038089215.1 Tylopilus vinaceipallidus
CGACCTCTGTAGGATCGATCCCCCTTATGGCATTGACTCCCCTGAATTGATGGTCACTACTCTATACGAATCGAGCGACAGACTCTTCAAGTTCGTAGTTCTTGCTTCTCTAACAACTAAAACAACCGAGAACATCGAAGTAAAAAGAAGAGTTATTGAGGTTGATGGAACCACTTGTCAACTGAGTGAGCACTCCCTACATATTCATTCCTCGTTACGTTTTTACTTCGGGTGAGTAAGTTCTTTTTCCAACCTGTACGCTCAGAATAGTTGAGTCACCTGGACACGCTCCGCTCCCAGTGTCTTTCAATTAAATGTTTGAGTTTTCCAGAATATAGTGTATTGAACATATACAGACATGGTCGTCAAATTGTAGTCTCCGAACATGAGGATAGTAAATGAGATCGAACGTTATCTACCAACATGGATATAAGGAACCCAAGACATAAGAGGTGCACCCGAATCGCGGAGGTGCTGAATGGCATAATGCAAGGCTTCTGCGGCTTCCGTGCTGTCGGGAGCCTTGCCCTCTCGAAAGAGATACTCATAGACGTCCTTCGTCACTCCCGGTGCGTCGGGATCTCTTATTGCCCACATCGTCGCGACGACGCCGTCATAACCCGCAAGCAGCATCCCCGCGGCAAGATGAACGGCTTCCTCCGCCAGTTTCTCGTCTCCTTGTGCTGTTTGACAGGCAGAAAGAAACGCAAGGCCGCCTTGCGCGCGCGATAACTGGATAATGTCTGAGAGCTGCAAGCGGCGCCCGTTGGCGAGACCGAGTCCGCTGTCGAGTGGGCGACGAGGGTCTTGTATTCCATGGCACGCAAAGTGAACCCAGTCTGCATTCTTCATCTCCTCCAAGACCTCCTCCACCGTACTGCGCGATTCATGAAACGCCACAGAAGGAGACCTGGCAGACAGTATTCGAATGTGATCAATCTCTTCCTTTACGCATGCCAGCACGCCAAGTCCGTCTGTTGGCGGTTGAGGTACGGCAACGAGGCGAATGCTGGATGGTGGGGGCTCAAAGGTCTCCCGAGGGAGCGACGCAAGGGCGCTAAGCGTTGGTATGTAGGACGACACAGCAAAGTCGGAGAGCTTTGGGCCCGTCTCATCGTTTTCGTAGAGGCCAGCGGCATGTATAGGCAGAAACGAAAATGGGCCAGTTGGACACCAAAAGACACGTGGCATCTTTTTGATACCAGATGCCGGAGTCTGAGTAGTTGATGGCTTCCGTCAGAAAGTGCTGACAGGCCATGAAGACATGCAGCGTACCGCATAGCCGAGTGCCCGCAGAACTGGGTTAACGACGTCATTCCAGAGGTTCGCAAGAATCTTCCGTAACAGGCTATCGGGTGTGTACCCATCAATTTGCTGTGGTTTGACTTTGGTTGCCCGGTTTATCGCTTGGGAATCATTATGCATCAACAAGGATAAGAACTGCTGTGAGGAGAGGTCCGCGTTAGGGGGTATTAGGGCGGAGATGGCATCTCTGGAAATGACAAGTCGGCTCCGTTCAAGCGTCAAACGGAGCAGACCGTGCATAAACACTACGTGCCCAAAGCTAACACCAGGAAGGGGGACAGGAATAACCTCCTCAGAGGGTGCCAGGATGATTAGTGCATCACAACAATCTTTACTGGCATTGAGGTACACCACCGGTCCGAAATGCGCTGCGGAGGCGAGTTCCTTTACATTCTTTGGAATTAAGAACCGTTCGAAACCCGGCATGGACCGAATCTGGGAAAGAAGCTTTTCTCGTCGGAGAGCAAGGTCATGGTGCCTCTGCACGTCGTTGTCGAACGACCGAATGTGACGTGCCAAGTAGTTTGAGAAGGTGTGGGATGTGTCATTGACGCGGGAGCTGGCTGTCTCCAACTCTTGTGAAACCAATTGAAATTGCCGAGCAAGAAGAGGATCCTTAGCGTGAAGTTCATCGACCGGCGTACGCAGCTGAAGAAGCTGATTCCATACTATCAAGCGTCCCTGCTCAAGCCACTCGATGCCCTGCCCGAAACAGCCTGCTCGAATTGCTGCAGCAGCTCCATCGCGTGTGATATTGGCGAATCCGAGGAGCATGCGGTGACGCTCTGTGAGTGAGAGACCAAGCCACGCCAACTGGGGGAGGAGGCTGATAGCAGCGGCATATGCATCAAGGAGAGCAGAGGAATTTCCTTCTCTGTGTGCACAATTAATCCAGCCGCGAGAGGCATGGAAGTGAGCTGAAGCAGATCCTGTGGACGAATGACTGGCACGCGAAAAGTGCGAAATTGCTTCGGTAAGATCAGAGGGGTCATGGGTATACTTGGAATACTTCATCAGTGCATTTCCAGTGTTGATCAACCAATGCGGTTTGGTGGGATGATCATCAGGAGTAAGTAGTACCGCCTCTTTGGACTTCGAAATGGACTTGACAGCATCTGTAGGATCTCCAAGACGCTCGAAGCGACAAAGTAATGAGGATCCAAGGTTACCCAACCAAGTTGCTCTGTCGGGATGGAGATCAGGAGTAAGACAAGTTGCTTCTTCCAACATCGAGATAGCTATGTTGATGTCCGCAGAGTCATTGAATTCTTTAAAGCGACGAAATAGTGAGAGGGCAAGGCTGCTCAGCCGAGCAGGCTTGTCGGGGTGGTTATTGGGAGTGAGATACGCGGCTTCTTCAAACATTGAAATGGACTTGTTAAGGTCAGTGAGGTCACGAACGTGCTGAAAGCGACGAGATAGTGAGGACGCGAGATTGTTCAGCCGACTTGGCTTTTCTGGGTGGTCATTAGGAATGAGATTTAATGCTTTCTCAAACATTAAAATGGATTTATTGACGTCTGCGATGTCGTCGATACGCTCAAAGCGACTCAACAATGATGAACCCAAATTATTCAAGCCTGCAGACTCTTCCGGATGGCCGTTTGGAGTAAGATGCAAGGCTTCCTCAAACATCGAAATTGATCTATCAATGTCCGTAAGGTTACCAAGTCGCTCGAAACGATGAAACAACGAATTTGCAAGGTTATTCAACCAAGTTCGCTTCTCGGGGTGGTCATCTGGAGTGAGGTGCAATGCCTCTTCTTCGAGTGAAATTGACCTCTCATTATTTGCAAGATCACCAAGGTGCTCATAGCGGCGAGACAACGAGATGCCGAGATGGTTCATCCGAAGTGGCCTGTTGGGGTGGTCATCAGGGGTGAGATGCACTGCTTCTTCCAGCACAAAAATAGACTTCTCGATGTCCGCGAGGTCGCCAAGATTCTTAAAGCGACACAATAAGAGGGTCCCAAGGGAAACAAACCAATCTGGCCTGTGGGAATGGTCGTTGGGCGTGAGGGACAATGCCTCCTCACTCAACGGGATAGCCTTGTTTATGTCTGCAATGTCACCAAGACGTTCAAAGCGACGAAACAGTGAGGAAGCCAGACTGTTTAACCAAGCCGGCTTGCTGGTATGGTCCTTGGGGACGAGGTACACCGCCTCCTCTCCCTTCAGTATAGATTTGTTGAGGTCTACAAGATCACCGAGGCGCATGAAACGACTCAGTAGTGACGACGCGAGATTGCCCAACCGATCTGGCTTGGTAGAATGATTACTGGGGGTGAGACGTACTGCTTCTTCAAACAGCGAGATGGAATTATTGATGTCTGTGAGGTCGTCGAGGCGCTGAAACCGACGATGTAATGAAATTCCCAGGTGATCCAACCTAGTTGGTCTGAGTGGGTGACTATTGGGAGTGAGACGCACTGCCTCCAGAAACATCTTAACAGACTCGTTAATATCGGCGAGGTCGCCCAGGCGCACAAAGCGAAAGGAGAATGAGGACCCGAGCTTGCTAAACCGACCCGGCTTTTCTGGATGGCCATTTGGGGTGAGGCGTACAGCATCTTCAAGCACCGAAATGGATTTGTTGACATCTGCAAGATCACCGCGGTGTTCAAAGCGATGGGCTAATGAGAAACCGAGATTGTCCAACAAACCTGGCTTTCCTGGGTGGCCGCTGGGAATGAGACGCAAAGCTTCTTCGAATACTGGAATGGATTTATTAATGTCCGCTAGGTCACCGAGACGCTGGAAACGGGAGGACAGTGAGGACCCGAGATTGCTCAACCGAGATGGTTTGTCACGGTGGTCACCATGTGTGAGACGTACTGCCTCCTCAAATATGGGAATAGATTTGTTGAGGTCTGCAAGATCACCAAGATAGTGAAAACGATGACACAATGCAATCCCGAGATTGTTCAACAGAGCCGGTTTATCGGGATAGCGGCTGGAAACAAGGTGCAGTGATTCTTCGAATATCGAGATGGACTTGTTGATGTCCACAATTTGACCGAGGTGCTCGAAACGACGACACAACGAGAGCCCGAACTCATTCAACCAGCTTGGTTTCTCAGGATGACCATCGGATGTGGCTAGTACCGCGTTCTGCAACGTTGAAATTGACTCGTGGATGTCAGCAAGATTACCATCGTTCTCGAAACGGACGCGTAAGAAGCTCCCAAGCTGAGCTAGTACCTCTAGACGGCGGATGTTCTCGTTCGGCAAGCTCACGAGCGTAGCCCTTGTCCCCCGTATCAAATCTCCGATGGCGGTCATAGCACGTTCTGCGTCGAATATCGCAGATGGGATCGCTTTCTTGGGCACGGAGATACCAGCCATCTGCAACGAAAGCCATGCTACTCGGTATCCATAGCTTTTTATCACTTGAGTGAGTAGATCTCGGGATTTTGCCCTCTCCACTTTATTTCTGTCTTTCTGAAATTGGGCCAGGAGAGAAAAGCAGAGATCAAGTGCCGTTACAGAATGACTTGCATCAAAGCCGGTATGGAGATAGAGTGCATCTTTATACAATGTGATAGGTATATCCAAGCCATGGTATTGGTTATTGTCCTGACAGTCAATGAACTTCGCGGTGGCTAAGCTGAATAGCACAGTGGAATGTTTGGGGTGGTCCGGAGGGCAGGTGTTCCGAAGACGCTCAAAACACGCGATAGCTCCGTCTAAATCGCTTTTGTCCTGGAACTGGCGATAACGTAGCAGAGCACAAAGTCCCATATCAATGTGCTGTTCATCCAACTCCACTTGCTATCACGACAATGTAAGCACGCGTTACCATGGTCAGCAAGTCACTCACGCCATAATTGATTGCAGATTCATTCATTTCGCAGACGCGTCGTTCAGTAACAACTCTGAGAAACGAACGAGATGACAAGAAATCATTATTCAGGAATCTGATAGCTGCCAGATGTCAGATGAGGATTCCAAAAGTGGTAGAATGACGCACGCTTCAGCTCTTCGGGACGATCGAGTACAATTCCGACTGTGGTCTGGAAACGTCGAAGTAATACTCCTCTATATCCAGGTGCCGAATTAAAGGAAGCGTAAAGTCTAAATGAAATAGCAGATGATCGCTCTGATGGCCTTGTAATTGGGTCCCATTTAGAAGCCGGAGAAACAAAAACATTTTGAGTGGTAACTGACAGGAGGATATCTTCGTCCCATTCCACCACATTCGATATGGGTTTCTTTGAAGTTTTCGTGGTCTTCCCATCAATTTGCACAGAAACGTAAACGCGAGCCGGTGGTTTTCGTCGAAGGCTAGACATGACGTCTGTGGCACGAATTTCTGCACAGTATAAACGAAGTTCGAGCTATCTGTCAAGCTGCGAGTGCTGGTATGCACTTACGAGTCATGAAAATAAGATCGCATTTGCTATTAGCCGCGGGAACAGCCGTGTATGATCGCGAATCACTGTCCGATTTCATGTTTTTCTGAGCACGATGTGATCCTGGGGCTCAAACCCAAATGGGGTTCATTTATGAGCCCGAACAGAGGGACAAGCGAACAGTGAATGAGCGAGTACGTCTGATCAAGGTATGATAATGGAGAAGCTCGAAGCTGAGCGTGGGTGTGTAGCATTGAAGCCGTATCTGATTTCGGAAGTATTATTGGAGAGGGCCTTAGCGCGGGTATTAGGTAACACTCTCAGGCTACTGAACTTCCACTTGCATCAACTTATGTCGCTTGCCACATTATCCTCGACGCCGACTCAGAATGCAGCTCCCTTTACTCGTAACCCAGTAGCCCTACGCCTGCGCAAAATTCTGGGAACCTCTTTCACAGATCCAGCCACAACAGAAGCACTGCAAACACTCTCCCACTTATACGGCGCCCCATCCACCCCTGTCACTGGCACCTCTCAAGGTTCCGATAAAAATGGCGACGACGATGGGGACGACGACGGCTGGGACGTTTCCGATTTAGAAGAAACACCACCAACCGACCGCATACCAGGGCACACAGATGTCTCCAATGAAACAGCAGCGCGTGTACGGAAGAACCTTCAACGGGACCTGGAGAACAAGCTCGCGGAGGGCAGTCAGCATTTCTTGAAAGCATTCGGAGAGGTAGACCAAGTGTGTTGATATTTTTACCGTTCTCGTTTCACTACTACCATCCATGTCACAAGAAACTGGATGACTTGCAGAACATCGTGGTCGAAATGCGGCAATATTGTGACGACGCTGAAGCCCAACTGAAGTTGACAGAAGAAGCGAGTCGCTCTTTACTCGAACAAGCGGAGAGCCTCAGATTTGAGAGGTAGGCGTTTGATCGTGTCAGTGTGTTGGGGTGACGACCGTCATTTCCAAGGCAAGAGGTAGAGACGCGAAAATCTATCGTGTTACTGTTTCTGGATCGCTTTACATTGAGTGACGAGGAAGTCGAAGCTATCACATCTCGCGATATTTCGCTCGATTCGCGTTTTTTCTCGGCCATGGACAAGATTGACCGCATTCGAGTTAACTGTAGAGTGTTGATGTCTGGCGAGGATGGTTCAACGAGGGCAGGGTACACTGTTTTTTGCTGAAAGTCTTTGGAGCAATCTCTGACGTTGCGGCTCACATAGCATAGATATAATGACGACGACATCTTCATATCTCGAGCAAGGTTACGATAAAGCCCATCGGTGGCTGACGTTCGAGTTTCGCCGTATAGGAAGAGAAAGCCAGCTCGATGTGAGTCCAGTGATGTGCGAAGCTATTCGCCGGCTTTCACAGCGGCCCGAGTTACTGTCGTACGTATTTTCCTCCATTTTTTTTTCTTGGAGACTCATATCGACCGGACGCCCAGCGACGCCCTTACGTTCCTTTCGGATGCGAGGCAGAGCACGTTACTCGCTCACTTCCTCAACGCACTGACCCGTGGTGGGCCGTCCGGATTGCCGCGACCCATTGAACTACATGCACATGATCCTATTCGATATGTTGGGGACATGCTCGCTTGGATTCATCAGGCAATAGCTGCAGAATGCGAGAGCCTTGAGAGCCTCTTCGGCCTGAACGGCCAGGCACGTATGGTAGGCGCTGTGCGGACATTTACTGGGAGCGAAGAAGAAGAGTGGGTAAAGGAATTATTGAAATCTTCTGTAAGCAAGTTATGCGTGCCGCTCAAGGTGAGAGAGACGTTGAACGCGCGCAGTTGAATGGAATCTCTTACACATCCCCATCAAGGTTCGAGTTCTACAGGCGGTACAAGCACAAGAGAGCAGCATTCTGTCCTACAAGGTCGCGAATCTTCTACAATATTATATGGTGACTATGGAGCGGACAATTGGAGACCATTCCCTGCTGGCGCGAACGCTTCAGGAGTAAGTAAATCCTTACAACGCATGTCGGGACGTAGTATGTGACGTTGTTCTAGGATAACAGATGTTAGTTACAAAGTCTTCTTTGACTCTATAGAAGCCCAAGGACGTGCCTTGCATCGTATACCCCTGGTTCGTCACCCAATGTCTGTTTTGTCCATCAACTCACGCATATATTAACCCGTGCTATAGGACCTGGACGACCCATCTCTTTCTCCCCCACATTCTATCATCGATCATGCCCAACTTTTGAGAGAAATTATGCAGGTCTATGATTCCTCCCTTCTCAGCGATGGTTCTTCTGATTCTTCAGAGGCGAACACGGGTTTCCGACGTATTTTGGATGTGATGGTCGATCCTGCTGTGACGATGTGTGCCGCTGCCGCCGAAGAAAAGGCGAGGTCACGTCCAAGATGGGATCATGCAGTATTCATATTGAACGGTCTGAGTTATCTGGAGGTACGCGTGCTAGTTGATTTGTGTTTCACGTATGTGAAATGGGTGACAAGAACGTGCTCGAAGCGTTTATGTTTACGCAAGACAAGCGGGCAGAAATTGAGGAAAATATCAAGGAGAGGGTACGACAACTGGAAGACGAGCACGCAAGTTACTTTTACGTCCTTGCTTCATCTCAACCTAACCGTTGAATACAGTATGAAAACATCCTCAGGGATGCCTCTCTCAGTGATGCCATACACACTCTGGAGACGAAAGACCCTGCAGTAAGTGTACTATTACATCCGCTCCGCCTCCGTATCGCACTCATTGGATCCGCGGCCTCGCAACGGCGACATAGACACCCCTGTCGCGTCTTCCCGCGACAGAACCCGAGGCGCTCGGGAAAGCACTCGGGAAATTCTCCCTCTGGCTCTCCACGCCCGATGTGATCTCGTCCCCGCGTCTCTTTCCGCTCTCATCGTCCCTCCTAGCGAGGGAGGTGCATCACAGTGCGTTAGGGCGAGTCGCCCGGGCATACAGTGCACTGTGTGAAGAGGTGCGGGCGGAGAGCGCGCGGGGGAAATACGTCGCGGGCAGTGTGGTGCTCGGAACGGAGCGGCCGTTTGGACAGGTGGAATTACTAAGGCAGATATTCGGGCTCGAGGACAAGTGATGGTTTGTCATTCTTGAGCAAAAAAATATCGAATTTGATGGCCCCAGGGCAAGCATTTGGTCTGTTCCATTTCCGTTCTGGACGCTGGCGATTTGGCGCGTGCCGAGCACAATTGTTATCACTGTCGGCACCATTATGTATGAGACGGTAACACAACGTTATCGTGCAGACCGTGACGTCACTCGCATCGAGCCATTTAGTGATCCAGCTTGAACGTTCAGACTGAACTTGGCGGCGTTGAACGGCTCCCGTTCAACTGTGACTTCGCGTGGGAGCTCCGTGTTCCCTTCGCGACAATGCGGCCAAATGTGGGACAGGCCGGGTCATCAACTGCATCGCGCACACCAATACGTCTCATCTCCTCGCAAGGTATGAAGCGGGACAACATGTCAGAGGTGAAGCGCAAGGAGATTAGTTGTATTCCGGTGACGCGAATCGCGAATACAAGCGGATGACCATTACATGCGGTAGTGCTCTAGTCGACATGGCGTAGGTAGTTACTCGCGCGAGTCGTTGATTGCTTTTACCAGACTCTCCAAGGAAGTCGTGGACTCGGGTCCATCCCACTGCGGCGCGAGCGTCAGCGTCACGCCTCGACTCTGAACATTAGACTTGCCTGGCATCTTGGATTTCCCAAGAGCTGAACCATCCAACGACGGGCAACGGTCCCAGTGGGAAACCTCCGATCATGATGCGCATGGTTTTCCCTCTCAGGTACCATGCACAGAAAGTCGGCGACTCCGTCATAGGGCGGAAATTGGCCACACTTGGTCATGTGCAAGGCCAGCGGCACATCTTTGGCGATTGCGCGTGCGGCTTTGGTGACACTTATGTCATGCTGTCTTTCCTGCGCCCATCCGCATACTATCAGCCACAACAGTGTGGCTGGATTGGGTCCCCATCTGTCTGACAACTCTCTCATGCCGACAGGGTCATATCCAAGCACGAAGCTGAGGGTACTCAGGTGAGTTCGGCGAGCAGTGATGATGAATAGCGTTACGCACGCAAGGTCTTCCATCTCCTCGTCGGATGGCAGGTCCATGAAATACTGTTTAATGCGTAGCTCCTTTGTCCATTGCTTCAAATGCCCAGCAGCTTGAAGAGGAGATGCTGTGTGAAAGATACGAATACCCGGGGCGTTTCGAAATGCATGGATGGGGACAGCGACGTCGGAATGGGAGTTGGACAACGCCCATATAGCTGGATATGCTCTCAGCGCAGACACGTGTGACGCAGTGTGAGGAGTCACGCCCTGCTCGGAGAAAATGATGTAGGCATCCTCATGGTGGAGTTGGACGGCAACCGGCTGCCTGGCACGGAGTTGTTCGATAACAATGTACGCGATAATTGTTGATTTTCCTGTGAATCAAGATCTACAACACTCCTATGAGCAGTGCAATGTGGAATACCTATGCCAGGTTGTCCAGTTATATAGGCACCTTGATGATATAGTGTGTCCGGGCAGTTGAAGTTATTTATAGCACAGCGGTATTCTTCAAACACCAACAGCTTGTCTGTCTTCGACAGAGATGGGCAAAGGTACCTCACTGCTGCGTGGTGTTTTCCAAAGTCGAGATATTCAACAACCCGGGACTTATGGTCAAGCTGCCTCCTGAAGATGTGATCATTGCCCCATGTGTCAGCCCAAAATGCTCTCAGCAGGGCAAGTTCCTCATCTATTTCATCAGGAAAGGCTGGCATGGTGGAAGTGTAAAGAGATGTAAAGCATTCAGCCCCTGTCTTGGACGTTGATTTTTTATTTATTTAATTTCTTGTTTTGGACTTAAATAAAAATCCTTTGCATAATGGTTCGGCTGCGACCGCCGCGCCTCGTTACCGCCAGCTGGCATGGTCACCTCCTGCCATAATTCTTCTGACTGGCGGACAAGCCAGGTCCCATCCAGTTTCCTGCCATGCATTTTTTGCCGTAACTCATTGCTGTGCCTCCAAAGTTGTGCGACTTTGCTAACAGGGCAATTTAATTGATTATGGTGTTATCATTTTCTCCCACCAAACTTGATTTTTACGATTGGCTAAAGGTCACGTGCCTGGACGGCTCCCCCGCCTCCTTCATTCGCACCAGCTACCGCCGCCGTGCTGCGCGCACCCACCCGCGTCCGCCCTTTCCTCCAACAGCGTCTGCGCCTGGAGCCTCTGTCTCATCCGCGTCGTCGGCGGGCCCCACCGGAGCACGACCGCATCTTTCCGCTGCAGTCGTCCACCCGCTTGCCCACCTCCCCGTCCCGGACCACTGCTCCTGGACCGTCCCTAGAAACTAAACGGGTTGTTGTCGTCCCACTATGGCAAGACGGTTAACGTCACCAATTCGTTTTGGATTCCGTTCGAAAAGGAGGGCAGAACGTACGACGTGTTTAAAAAGGTCAACGGTGCGTCCTTCCTCCCCAGCCTGCAACATTGGTCTGATGTGTGCTAATGATCGGATAGCATCACACGGTACTCGAACTGCTCGTGTCGGATCAAGAAATCAACAATCTTTCAAGTGGTACACGCCAGGCCGATGATAGTCATCACCAACGTACGACCCGGCACTGTCGAGATCCTTACGGACGCAGATCACGCCGTCAGAAAGAATTATTATCATGCATGGCTCATGTGTCACACTTCCTCAGGACGGCACTGAGACACAAAGCATTCCTCCACGTTCTCTTGGCCGTCGTGGCCAAAGCAGCCGAAGAAGTCGATGTTGAGTACCTCCTCTGGGCACCAAGGGTTCGACAGCGACGACGCTCCCCATGCGCGTGAGCAAATGGCTGGTTGCATGTTACCCACAATTAGCGTTCGACGACTGCTGTGAACCTCCTTCCATTTTGCCACCTTGATAAAAAGCAACTGACGTTTGGGCGGATTTCACTGCTCGGCCCCCACAGCGCCCTTTTATCCCGGCTTGTATTTATATAGTCAAAAAGTGGATCTAGTGACGCAGTGTGTGAACTTCACTGGCATCAGGCCTTTGGCATTAGTGGGTATGAGTCATCCAATTATGTTCTGCAGTCCGAGCTTGAACTCCAGGCTCAGTGTGGCCTGACGTCATGTCTGCCGATCACACTGAGACCGGCGCTCTGCGGTGGCTGACATTGTCCGGTATCCTATCCTGAAACCTTCACCATGCCATCCGGGGACAAGCAACGAGAGCTTTGCCAGCTGGAAGCCTTCCGAAACGCAGTCTGGGGAAATGATGAGATCTTCAAGTGCAGTCTTCCCGTTCCCCGAGCGACGGAATATCTGGACTTCAGAGGAGAGCACCTCGAAGCTTTGCGGTTCCTCTGCAAATCACTGAAACATATGGACAAGATGTTCATCTTTGAAGAATACCGCCGCGCGATCCAGGAGTTTGACGATCCAGATACGTATTGTGTGAACGGCGCCTGTATTTCCGGCCAGCCGGGGATCGGTACGTTACATGGTACCTCTCGATCAAGGCTAACTAGGACAGTGACTCACAGGCAAGTCTACGTTTGTCGCATACGCTATCGTTGAGCGGCTTCGTGCAAAGAAGGCCGTCGCAGTTCAGGTCACACTGAACCAGAAGGTTGACGCGTATGTTATATTTTCCAAGGATGGCGTTACGTCTCACAAGGGAAAAACGGTTGCCCCGTTGGAACAACATCGAGACGTCTGGGCGTTGTCCGATTCTACCCTCGAAACTCCTACACCGACATTTGCTTTCAGGGCGGCGCATGGCATTCGTGTCTTCCAAACGGCTTCACCAGCCGACCGGCGCTGGAAGGAATGGACAAAAGAGTCCAAGGTGAAGCGGTACTTTATGGACCTGCCTTCTATTGAGGAGCTCAAGGATTTCGTGTGCGTGCCACCACGCATCACTGATTTATTCGCTGAACCCGAGGTGCCTTCAGTTCCACGATTAGGTCTGGTCATAAACTGGGCGAGGTCGCGCGATTGGTGATGAAATGGGGACCCAATCCATGCACGTTAATTGCGCTTTTGGATAACCCAGGAGATGAAGATGAGTACGAGAAAGTCCTCACTGGTGCTGTCAATAAAGCTGCGAAGGCAATGGGAGCCGCTTTGGCTGCCATGAAGGACTGTGAAATTCCCGACTTTCCTGGGGCGTCTTCTCTTTTCTTTGTCGTTCCTTTCAAGGACAGCAAGCACGTCATTCGTCGAGAGCTGCCTGCCGCCTTGCTTCCTACTAATTACCTAAGGGCCCTTTTAGGCGATGCCATCATATCAGGATCGGATGTCCGACAGCTCGACGTCTTCAATGCCATGGACGGGCACGCCTACACCCGTGGGGCGGCGGTATGGATGTTCGAGTCCTTTATAGATCGGTTCATCACCCGCGGCAACCAAACAGTCGCTGTTGACTGGTACAACTCACTGCCCCCGACAGAAGACCTCTTCCTACCTCGAGCGAAGTTATGTCACAATATCGAGCAGATCTCCCGCTCGAAGCCCTCCTTCTGGAAGCCTTACGAAAACTACCCTGGAATCGATGGAGCCTTATTCATGAAGAACGCGGTCATTCTCGTGAAAATGGCCATTAGCTCGACACACAGAAGTCCTCAGGCGGGTATAGACGACCTGTGGAGCTTGCTACGCCAGGAGAGATGGTCAGACAGACCCTGGAGGCTTTTATTTATAGGCGCGGATGAGCACAAGATCGAACTGGTCGCGAGTGGGTATGCCGGAAGGTTGCAGTACGGCGATCCAAATACCAGGGCACGGTCGCAGAACGAGAACTTCTTCCCACGTCGTAACTTGGTAGTAGGGAGAGTGGCGATCTGTCCCACGCACGAACTATTGAAGAACTTCACGTACAAGGTAAGCCATCGACCATATCTCAATGAACTTTCTGATTGCATGTTCTCCGTGTAGAATGAGCTTCGGGGTAGGGGAAATCTGAGGACACGGTGAGGTTGGCAGAACGTGAACACTGGATGTCAATCATGTATTTTTTGACTTATACCACGCTCTGTGTCATGCTCGAACGGAATTCGTTTCACATGTTCGGAAGCACCCTCAGACGGATGCTCACGGTTTCCACGATCCCTTCCAACACCGCGACGTACATACCAGACCACTACCACACTCAAAGTTCCAAACAAAGATGATAGCGACAGTTGTATTGACATTAATTCGACCTCCCTAGAACTGGATGATCTACAACAGATGGGCTGAGATGCGGTCGCATTGCGCTGACGTTGCGCTCGGCTCAAATGAACGGAAGACACGAGTCGGTCGTCACTCTAGCAAGCGGTCCCATGCTCGTCACCTAATGTGTATATGTTACCAATTAACTCACGCATATATCAACCATCCCAATAGCTCCCCCTCTCTGCATCCAGTCATCAATCATACTCTACCCTTACTCAAAATCATGCATGTATATGGTTACCCCAACGGGTTTTGCATAATTGTCATGGTTCGATCCTGCACTCAGTGTATGCTGCTCCTGAAGCTGGAGAGGAGGCCGGTGATGTATTTGTGTGGTAGTTGTATTGAAGTATCTGGGTAATCCACAGGTATGTGCGTTGGCCAACTTCCGTTACACACATCTCATGCAGGCACTAGTAGTCACGTTTGTGCAAGACAAGCAGAAACGATATCAATAAGAGGGTATAACTAGAAGATGAGACGTGAGTCACATTTGCAGTCTGTATCATCTGAATGTCTTAGAATGACCACTAGAACAGTATTGAGAAAGATCCTCAAAGTACATCTCTTGGCAACACCATACGCACTTTATGGTATGTTCCTTTTTCACACCCGCTCTTTTTCATGTGGTGCATATCTCATTACATCCGGAAATAGCAAGAGAAACTACTTGCACATCACCCCACGACTGAGCCTGAGGTGCTCTAAATGCCCGACGTAATCTCATCGTCGCTCTTGATTGAGCAGATCGCATTGAGGGCCATTCATTCCTGCATTGAGCTTCATGCCCAGAGCACCCAGGACAAGCACGTTGCGGGAGTCTGGCACTCAGAAACATGGTGTCGTTCGGACAGGTGGACGGATTTTTGCACTCGGGGGCGATTAACAACCGTTTGTTGTTGAACGACCATGGTTGCGTGCGTGCGCTGCGCACAGTTTGAATAGATCAACGCTCAAGAAGATGCCTGCACTACACCCTGCTTTCATCGGTGATGCCACCCGAGAGCTTGCCAACGTCATCCACAACCATCTCCATGAGAAACACAATTGTCCGGCTGTTTCTTACGTTTCGAACGCCAACACAGTCAGATGACATGCATTAGATGAAGTGCAAGGCGGCGCCCGTGCTCCGATGAGGCCTGTCGACGACGCATGCAAGTGCGACTATGCTCGCCGGTGCGCCTGGTACCATCGGGTTTGGAATCACGGACTGTTGGAAGGGCATATGCCAGCCTGTAGAGATAAGCACATATACCCATCGTGTTAGGACCAAGCACTTAATGATGCCGGCAAACGGCGATAGCTCCTATGTGAGGACCGCTACAACCTTCAGGGGATCGGAAGCAGTGCTAGGGCGTAAGCGGAAGTCGGTTTAGGTGTGGAACGAACGGTGATACTGGATGATGAACGACAAGGGGAAAGACCAACGAAATGGCCCTAATGGTTCAAAATATCAAAGTTAGGGTACATGCGGGCTACGCCTAACTATATACACTGTCTAATAAACTATGATGTCATGTCATGAGGTGGTCTAGGCAATGATGTCACAGGCACATCTGGGAATAGGGGAATGGCATCATGATGACCTCGATACATATGAGAAACATGTGCATCAAGCACATAATGCCTGCCAACCTGGGCAGCGGGTGAGTCGAAACTATGACCTATGTTCTAGGTCAGGGCAGAGCCAGTAGGGCTCGGGACAATCTGGGAGTGAACTTGGACTGGACGTTAGCCTGAAAAGGATTGGATTCCAACACATCGTCTGAGTGGATTTCTGGTATGAATGAAGACAGCATCAGAAATATTTTATGAGGCCGGCTAATGAATGAAAGAGGGTGGATTGGCCGTCCAACTATCTGTGTTGTGTGCATCTTGTTACCAGTATCGATGATGTCGAAGGCAGACAAATGACAATGTACCTGATCAGAGTAGATTTGTTTTGGGCAATTGTCGAGCACTGGTGATATACAAGTCAGTCATGGTCTGCTGCTAGTATTTGTGTTGTTGTGCTTTGAAGAGATTGATGACCAAGTACTATGTACTGGCAGACTCAGTGTGCAATGAGTCCAAGCCACATATGTGATGGCATCCCAACATCAGCAAAACATCCCTTTCACTACAGCTCACACAGTCATCCAGATGTTTGTAGCACTCTGTACAGAGATCCACAGAGAAGCATGAATCTGTGGGTCACTGTACAGTAACACATGTTCTGT
>JBBPKK010000788.1:0-16100 GCA_038089215.1 Tylopilus vinaceipallidus
GTTCCAACTGCTCCCTAGCGGTTGTGATAATATCAAAAGGGAAAAAAGTGGAAGTAAAGTCAGCAACAAGTACATCAAAAGTCTTTTCAGCGGGAGGGATGGTAGTGTCGGACATCTTGTCCAACCATGACTCAGAAAATTGAATTCCTTGTCCTTTGCTCATGCGATTCAAGGTAGTGAGGACCTTGGTGCTGTCGTCAGGGTAGAGGGCAGCATTAATGGAAAAGTAAGCTTTCATGGCCTTGATCCAGTGAGTGGCTTCCTTGGGGGATCCTGAAAAATCATTGGGGAGACCAGCTTTAAGTTCCGAGGGCATCTTGGTGGGCTGGGGGGTGTCAATGTGGATAGGAGGTGGTGAAGGGGACAGGCTGGCAGAGCTGCTGCCTTCACTGGACTGGGGTGGTGGGGGGGGCTGGTTGGTAAGCTGAAGTACATGGGCAAGGCGTTTCATATTCAAAAATGACTCTGCTGGGGCTGGTACCACACACGGTTGTTGTATTGGTTCATAGGTGACTCCCCTATCAACAGGTGGGAGGTTTGGGCGATATCTGGGATCAGCAGGGGGGGCAGCTGTTCTGGAAGATCCTGCTATGCAACGAGGAGGCCATTGTTCAGGTGACAGAGAGTCTCGACTTCTCTGGGATGTAATGGTGGGATGGGGGTGGTCACTTCCTAGACAGGAAAGCGATGGGGAGAGCTAAATCTTTTGTTATGCTAGGTATGACATAGTGCAAGCTGTAAGGTGAAGCAATATGAAGTCTACACATTCACAAGTTGCTCACTAACACAGAGCTACTGTCGTTTGCCTCGAGAGGAATACTAAGAGGGATTGCAGGCCAATCACTCAAAGAATGCTGAAACACTACATATGATTGTGCAGATTTAGCTGGGGGTTCCCCAAGCTAATCCATAGTCCTTATATACATCCAGTGTACTTTAGGGCTAGTGTGGGATCAAGATAAACAAGGAAGGTGCTGCAGAGAAGCATCAGAAAGAACAATAACCGTCAGGGCAGTGTTCACAGCATTGGAATGTTCTGATGGAATGAAATGGTAACTAGGAAACAGCACAGCAGATGTGCCATGCAATGAGAAGGAAAAGTGAGAGTGAAAGACAAAGAACATGGATAAGAGTGAACCATAGGGCTTGGAGGATGATGAGGGTAAGCCCTAGGATGGATAAGTGTACATACAAGCATAAGGGAAAGAAAGGGAAGAAGAATAGACAGAGAAAATGTAACAGAAAGCAGAGATAAGGCTGGGATCATCAGGTGAGTGTTGACCTTGTTGGCCTGACAGGTGGGGCATCCCAGGATGTATTTTTGGACAAAGGAGGCCAGGCCTGGCCACCAATAGTCACATTGGATCAATGCCTGAGTGTGAAAAATACCACCATGTCCAGAACTGGGTGAGGAGTGCAGGTGGGCAACAAGATCATGGCAAAGTGGGGCAGGGATATAGAGTTGACCTTGATAGTATAACTGGTTATCAGTGTAGGACCAGTCAGAAGGGTGAGAACGGGCGAGAGGGGTGGCCAAGTCAGCAAGGCATTGTAGGGTGGTGAGGACAAAGGGGTCAGAAGGGGTGGAGGAGGCAAGTTTGGAGGCGATGGAGGCATCAAGAGTTCTCACAAAGAGGTGATTAGGGAGGAGTGTGACGTCCTCATTGTCAGTGACAGAGGGGGGGTATGAAAATCATGACAGAGTATTGGCCAGGGCAACCTGAGAGGTGGGGACATGTTGGAATTGCAAGTCAAAGTCCTGCAGAAAGAGAAGCCATCTGGCCTGTCGTCGACTCAGGTGCTGAGGTTGGCAGAAATAGGAGAGGTTCTTGTGATCAGTGATGATGGTGACCAGATGTCTTGTGCCTCAAAGGTAGTGTTTCCAGGCAGTGAGAGTGTGGATAACCACAAGGAGTTCCCTGTCATAGATGTCATAGTTTCATTTGGCTTGGAAAAAGGTCTGGGACAGGTAGGCACAAGAATGGAGGTCACCATTGTCATCAGCTTGGAGTAGGATGCCTCCAGAGGTGATGAGGGAAGCATCAGTCATGATAGAGAATGGTTTGTTGAGGTCAGGCATGGCGAGTACAGGTTGGGAAGTGAAGGTGGATTGGAGGGATTGGAAAGTGGTTTCCTGGTCATTGTCCCATTTCCAGGCAGAGGAGGATTTGGTGAGGTCAATGAGGGGGTGGGCAATGGCAGAGAAATTAGGTATGAAGCAGCAGTAGAAATTGCAAAACCCCAGGACAGATTGTACTCCTTTGACGTTGGAGGGGGATTTCAAGGCAGAGATGGCATCCAGTTTGATGGGGTCTAGGTGAACAGAATTGTGACATACAACCATTCCAAGGTATTCCATGTGGTCCTGGTCAAATGAGCATTTGCAAAGCTTCAGGTACATCTTTTCCTCACATAGTCGTTGTAAAACCCGTTAAGTTCATTCCTGATGAAGAGAGAGGTTGTCTGTTCCATACCCTAGGTCACCCATGTAGATCTTTAACCATCCTTCTGCGATCATGTCTCAGAAGATATGTTTCATGAGTGCCTGTAAATGAGAGGGGGTGTCGACAAAGCCAAAGAACATAACCAGTGATTCCCATAGTCCTTCTGAGTTTACCCAGGCTGTTTTCCAGATGTCCTCTGGGTGAATGTGGACATTGTTGTAGCCCCATCAGATGTCAAACTTGGTGAAGTACCTGGCATTTTTGAAGCCATCTATGAGATTGGAGATGAGAGGAAGGGGGTAGGTGTTCCGAACAGTATGGGAGTTGAGGTAGCAGTAATCCTGGCAAGGGTGGAGTTTGCCATCCTTCTTTGCTACAAAAAAGAAGGGGGAGGCTTGGGGGGAGGTTGATTGTTGGATCTTTCCAGTGTTTACATTTTCCAGAGTAAAGTCTTTGCAGGCTTTTTGTTCCTCCAAGTTAAGTGAATAGATCTTGGTGATCTTTGGGGTGAAATCATCATTTAATTTGATGCAAAAATTCCATTCTCCTTGAGAAGGGGGTAGTTTGCCAAGGGGTGGTTTGGCAAAACATCAGTGAATTCCTTATAGGCTGGAGGAAGGGAAACTTCTTCCTTTGTGGCAGTCATGGCAAGGGAAGTGGAGAGGGTAGTTTTATTGAGGTATTGGTTGAGATGTGAGTCATCAGGGGGTGATACTGGTTCTTCTGGGATATAGCATTGCCCAGTCTTCAAGTTGATCATTAGGTTAATCCATTTCAACCATGGTAGTCCTAGGATGGCTTTTTCCTTTCCTAGGTTGGTGACAAAGAATGTCTGGGTATGGTGGGTGGTGGAACTGGAGAGGGATACTTTGAGGGTGGTTACAAATCATATGGTTCCATCAGAGTTTTTGGTTCCATCAACGTTGTGGGTGATAATTGGATGGGGAAGACAAGAGAGAGGAAGGCAATTGTGGCAGACTTGTTCCCAGGATATAAAACATCCTGTTGCTCCACTGTCAATGAGGGCATGGAGATCGACTTTAGCTTTGCTCCCACATTGCAAATGAATGGGCAAATGCATGGATGATTTGTTTGTATGGGTAGTGTACATGGGAGCAACATACTGGGAAGAAAATATTGATTTCTTTTCTTCCTGAGCTAAAAACCCAAAGTAGAGGCAGTAGGCACTTCCTCCTCTTCTTTGTAATTGTTGTCATGGCAGATGTAGAGATTCCTTAGGATAAGGTCATGTGATACTCCCTTTGCTCTGAGGGAGTTGACATAGGTGAAGATAGACTGGTTCATGTTTCTAATTGGATTGGTAGGTGGGGCAGGGGTTGTTTCTGTGGTCCTGACCTGTGTGGGTTGGTTGGAGTTTCTGGGGGGTCTGGGAGGCATGGCTCTGGCACAATGGTTTGATGATCTGCAGCCCTTTTGCTTACACTGGAAGCAATGTCCCTCTTAGATCAGATGGGCTTTATTGGTAGGGGTCAACTGGACATAATCAATGTCCATTGCCATGGGGTCTTTTTCTTTCTGGGGGTGGTAAGCAGAGGAAGGGGGAGAGTGGTGAAGCCCTTGAGCAGTTGCTAATTGGGAATGGAACTGCTTGGCTTTCTTGATCCTTTCTTTCAAGGTATTGGGGACCTTCTCCATCCCATAGATGAGAAGGTTAAGGCGGCAGTTAATTTCTTTTAAAAAGAGGCAATAGAGTTCCGTCTTGTCAGTGATCTTGGCTTTGGAAGCCAAGTTGACAAAGTCAGTGATGTACTGTTGGAAGCTGTCATCGCTTCTGATCCTCTTCAGATCTTTCTGTTCAAGTCGTTCCAACTGCTCTCTAGCAGTTGTAATAATGTTGAAAGGGAAGAAAGTGGAGGTAAAGTTGGTGACAAGTGTATCAAAAGTCTTTTCGGCAGGGGGGATGGTAACATCAGACATCTTGTCCAGTCATGACTCAGAAAATTGAATTCCTCGTCCTTTGCTCATGCAATTCAAGGTGGTGAGGACCTTGGTGCTGTTGTCAGGGTAGAGGGCAGCGTTAATGGTGAAGTAGGCCTTCATGGCCTTGATCCAGCAAGTGGCTTCCTTGGAGGATCCAGAAAAGTCATCAGGTAAACCAGCTTTTAGTTCTGAGGGCATATTAGCAGGCTGGGGGGTGTCAATGCAAATGGGTGGTGGCAAAGGGGAGGGGCTGTGGGAGCTGTTGCCTTCACTGGACTGGGATGGTGGTGGGGGTTGGCTGGTAAGCTGGAGTACTCTGGCTAGGTGTTCTGTAGTCAAGAATGATTCCACTGGGGCTGGTACTGCACACGGTTGTTGTACTGGTTTGTAGGTTACTCCTCTTTCAACTGTTACATTTTCTTCATCTATTGTTCTTCCCTTGGTTTCCCCTATGCTTATATGTACACTTATCCGTCCTAGGGCTCACCCTCCTCATCCTCAAAGCCCTATGGTTCACCCTCATCTGTATTCTATGTATCTCACTTTCATTCTTCCTTCTCGTTAGCTGGCACCTAAGCAGTGTCATCCCTTAGTTACCATCTCTTCTTTCTAGAATCTTCTGATGCTGTGGACACCACCCAAACAGTTGCTATTCTTTCTGATGCTTCTCCACAGCACCTTCCCTGTTTATTCTGATCCCACACTAGCCCTAAAGTACACAGGATGTATATAAGGACTAACAGGTTAGCTTGGGAAGTCCCCAGCTAAATCTGTGCAATCATATGTAGTGTTTCAGCATTCTTTGAGTGATTGGCCTGCAATCCCTCTTAGTATCCCTCTCGAGGTGAACGACAGTAGCTCTGCATTAGTGAGCAACTTGTGAATGTGTAGACTTCGTATTGCTTCGCCTTACAGCTTGCACTACGTTGTACCTAGTGTAACATCGACAGGTGGGAGGTGTGGGCAATATCTGGGGTCAGCAAGAGGAGCAGCTGTCCTGGAAAATTCTGCTATGTGTCAAGGAGGCTGTCGTTTGGGTGACAGAGAGTCTCAACTTCTCTGGGATGCAATGGTGGGATGAGGGTGGTCACTTTCTAGACAGGAGAGCGATGGGGGAGAGCTAAATCTTTTGTTATGCTAGGTACAATGTAGTGCAAGCTGTAAGGCAAAGCAATACAAAGTCTACACATTCACAAGTTGCTCACTAATGCAGAGCTATCATCATTTGCCTCAAGAGGGATACTAAGAGAGATTGTGGGCCAATTGCTCAAAGAATGCTGAAACACTACATATGTGTTAAACTTGGGGACGAACAGCGGGTGTGCAACTCTGGGACGTCAGAGTTGGTGGTCGGATGGGACTTGGCTTTACCTTATGTCATGCGCCCTTGCTTTGACTTGGTCCCAGATTTATGAACAGAGGGTCGGAGGCTGGAGGTGGGAGTTGTGCAACGACAACCAGGAGGGAGAGTGAGAACGTCAAGTTTAAATCGATATTTGAACTGAGGAATATAGGGCGTATTCTACAGGGTTTATATATGGGGGGGAATGTATTAGTAAGTCTGGATGTCAAATGTCAAATGTCAGGATGTCAAGTATCAGAGCAACATGTACCTGTATCACGTTGGAGTGAAACATGTCGGAGGTGTCTAAACTAAAATAGAATGTGATGGCTCCTTGGAGTCCCTCGGAGTGGGTGAAACATGTAGGAGGAGCATAAGGGGTAAGACGTCGAGGAGAGTCATAGGGTGTTAGTAATCTAATTGTAAAGGTCTGAGTGTCATAGGTACAGAGATGAAAGAGATCAAACCGGGGCTGGTACCGGAGTTGGTACCAGATATCTCAGAGTTGGGCTTGGTGGATTTTGGGATATGACAATATGATTGTGTAGATTTAGCTGGGGATTCCCCAGGCTAACCTGTTAGTCCTTATATACATCCTGTGTACTTTAGGGCTAGTGTGGGATCAAGATAAACAAGGAAAGTGCTGTGGAGAAGCATTGTAAACAATAAGAACCATTGGGGTGGTGTCCACAGCATCAGAATGTTCTGATGGAACTAGAAAGTAACTAAGAGATGGCACAGCTGATGTGCCATGCAATGAGAAGGAAGAGCAAAAGGGAAAGACATAGAACACGGATAAGAGCAAACCATAGGGCTTTGAGAATGATGAGGGTAAGCCCTAGGACAGATAAATGTACATACAAGCAGAGAGGAAAGAAAGCAAAGAAGAATAAGCAGAGAAAATGTAACAAGATTCCCATCTGGCATGCTTGGGCTCTTCCTGAGTTGTGGCTTTGGTTATATCATCAAAATAGGTTACCAAGTTGGAGTCTGATAGTAATACATCAAAATACATATTTTTGGGTTTTTCTATTTTAATGTGTCCAAAATAGTCCTTGGCTTCACAACCATCCTGATCAGTTATGAGCCTTATTCTTTTCCTGCCTTGGCTTCTTTTGCCTTGGTGTTCAAGATATCCATGAAGTAAGCCTTTGCTTCTTCAAAGCCCATTTCATTTATGGACTTGGGTGTTTCTCTAGCCTTCCCCTTGTGGCTAGCTTGGATATTATAACTATCCCTGTCTGAGTCACTGTCATTGCCACTCTCCTTTTGAGTAGCTCTAGCCTTCCAAGATTTGCCTTGCTTTGAGCAATCCTTTCGATGCCCACCCCCAAGGAATTTGCATTTGCTGCAAGGTGCCTTAGCCTTCTTGCAGTCCTTGACGAAGTGATCTCCACCGCAGTTGAAGCACTTACCCTTTTGGGCAGCATCAATGTCCATTGCATTTGGGTCTTGCTGGGTGGACAGTTTGGCAGATGCATTTGTGCCCCATCTTTTGTTAGAGCTTTGGGCTAGCTCAAATTGTTTGAATGCATTCCCAACATTTTGTACTTGACTGATCCAATCGGCAAGGTTGGTGGGGGTGTCATCCCCATGGAGATTGAGGGAGATATGTCATACTATCCCCTCTCAGGCATTTTTTACTAGGAGGTGGATATCCATCACCTTATTGATTCTGGTATACCAGTACAGAGTTTCCCATTGCATGAGATAGGCCTCTGTTTGCCTAGTTCCTTGTTTGAGGGTTTGTAGCTCCCTCAAGGCTCATCCCTGCCTTGTTGTGGACCCGAAGTGGTGGGACAATTTCTGCTCCAGGTCTTTGACAGTCCACCATTGGTTGTCCATCAGCTTTGTCTCAATATGGTATCTGGCCCATTCACCAGCCCCATTCTTATCTCCTTCTTTTCCTGAGCCAATTTGAGACAGAATGGCTAAGGTAACCTCTTTTTTTGAGGTGAAGGTTTCTTGGTTCATTTGCAAGTACTGTAAACCTGCATCTTTACCCACCACTTGTCAAAGCAGGAGTAATCTCTGTTGAATGACCCTGGATCTGGGATTGGGTTGACCTTTTTTGTGACCTTTACCTTGGCCTGAGGTCCTTGTGCCACTAGTTTGGCCACCATCACCTTTGCTTCAGCTTGTGCTGCTCTGGCTTCAGCTGCAGCTAGCTGAGTTTGTAGTCCTGCCAGCAGGACCTGCATATCATGAATTTGCTGCACAAAATCCATTCTTTTAGGGAAGGGGGGAATTGAGTCAGATGAGTTGGAAATATTGATTTATTGTTCTGGTAATACTAACTACTTCTTACTCAGAACCTTAGGCCTTGGATCATAAGGCTTTTGTCACTTTTCTCTTTGCAACCTCCTTGGTTGCTCCTGTTGGAGTCTTCTTGGTGTGCTGTATGGTTTAGCATGTGGTATGTAAAAATGTTGAACTAGTTCCCTGTTGGGTCCTAGATTAAACCTTGCCTGTTTTTTTACCACAGGGGGTGTGTGTTCATAGTGATGCTCAGCAGGAAAGAATGCCAGGGGTTGGGAATGGGGAGTGGTTTGAGAAGAGTGAGGTCTATTTCCTCTTCTTCAACTTTGACCATTACTTGGTCATTGGGGTCAAATTCATACTCCAGTTCATCTACTGGTTTGACTTTTACTCGGATTTGGATTTGACCAGCTTCCCAGTCAAGAGTTTGGGTGGAGTGGGCAACTCCAAGCATCCTTGGTAACTAAATCAGGAGGGCTAGTCTCACTTGACCAATATTCCAATCAGGTCAATAACCTTTCTGACTCAGTTTGTAAATCAACAACTGGTGGGCACAAGACCACTCTTGCACCAGCTGTGATTGGTACTAGGTAGACTAAAATAAATGTGCCTCATGTGGACATGCCTTTTGGCAATAGAAAGAAAGGGGGTTGTGCCATGGTGTTTAAATGCTTTAACACCTCTCAAGGTGACAGACTTCTCCATGACTAATTCACTAAGAGACTATCCTCTCGTATAGAGAGTGGCTACATAAAAGAGAAGGGGGTGCCCAAGAAATGGAAAGGTCCTGTATAAGCCTCAGGTCCAGCTATGTTTTAGCAGATAGGCTCTGCAAGGTATGATAGAGTAGGGTAAGCAAGGTAGTTATGTAAGTCCTAATGTCGCACAACCCAAAACCAGTACTAGACATGGCTCAGGCCACTCTTTCTTAGGCTTATAGGAGTCAAGATTATGGGGAATAGCCACAAGGACTTAACTGAGGTCCTTGGATTGTCATATTCATACTATATATACCATAAGGGTGTTTGTACATGTTGTGCATAGTGGTCCATGCATATCTACTTATCTATGACATAGTGTGAGAGAAAGAAGTACATATGATGTATCATGAGAGTCATGCCTAACATGAGGCAGTCTAGAGTGCCATGAGGCACGGCAATCAAAGATAAGTGCCTCAAGGTGCAGTAATTAAATACATGAGGCAGATAAGGGTCTAGCCCCTATCACGTGCATGCCTAACACTGGACAGCTTAGATCCCTCCATAGCTGGTTGTCACATGAACCAGTCATGTGCTAAGTTCTCACAGTTGTGTGCTCGTAAAGTAAAATATGTCTAAGCCATTGTCATGATGCTATGCCTAAGCAATGGGCCATAAGGCAAATCGTAACAGGCAGCTTCTTGAAGACATAATAGCCATTCTCTATCATCTTGCAAAAGCTCACATGCATGGCAAGTCTTTTTAAAAGAATCATAGAGCTGACCATTGACAGTATGAATGTCCTCATAAGAAGTAGCTCCTAAGAAGAATTTACATCAGATAAAATATATACTCAATTATAATAATAAACATACCTCAAACCACAGTTAGTAAGAGACACAAGTAAAACTGTTCCTCTGATGAGAGTACATGTGACCAATAGCCTTGTAATGTTGTCAAACTTTCCAAAATAGCATGGCTTGAATCCCAAACAAAGGGTTTTGGAAACTCTTGATATAGATAATGATGAGCACCAGCCTCAATAAGATTTTCATCCTGGTTTGCTTTAAACCAACCAAGCAATTGATTATCTTTGACATTGTTTACAATTTGTTCAAGTTGAGTATCAGCATGATAGACCACAAATTGTTGATCTGGCAAATGAACTGGAAGGCAATAGAGAGCATGCCATTCCATATGCATGGCAAATTCAAAGATGTTGTGACAGGCTTGAGTGGATGAAATATATCTGGCTTTCAAATAGATATGTATCTCACCATAATCTTCTGTTGAATAGTAGCACAATCTGAACCCTTGTAGATGTATTTGTGAATATATTTGACAGCTTTGATAGATCCACAAACTTCCAGATTGATGTGACAATTGAATTCCACCAGAAGCTCTCTTGGATGAGGAACCACATGTCTATTATCAAAGATATCATGGCACTTTTGAATAGTTCTTCCATTTTCAGGGTGAGCATAGTCAGGATAACCATCTTCTTTGATCATAGTTTGAAAGGTGAAAGGTTTTGAAAAGCACTTTTTGCAAACATTGTTTTCTATGCACCTTTGAGAAGAGCAAGGTCCATGAAGCATGTACTTGGAGACAGCAGCATAAAGTTGAGAATGAAGATCAGAATCAGGAATTTGAGCTGATACTACAGCATCAATTTGCTCCACAGTACAAATTGTCTTCTTCTTTCAAAAAGATTAAAAGGTGCATGTGAGGCAGTCCTCTGTTTTGATATTCAATTGTGTACACAAAGCCTTCCACACATCCAAAGTAGCCATCTCTAACTTTTTTCAATAGAGCTTGTTGTTTGGCATGAAAAACTCTTGTTACCAAGTCAGGTCTATCCACAGCTCTTTGACCTATGATATACATAAGTATATGAAATATAATAAATAGAGATATACAACATACTTGCAAGTAGATTTTGTGTGATTTCAGGCCAGCTGCCATTTGCAGTCATAGTAAGGAAAAGATCAGGCTTCTTGCATTCACAACATAAAGCCAAGGAATCTTGCAAGAGTTGCTGCATGTAGTGAACACTACCCTTGTGAGTGGATGGTAGAATGACATGTCCAACTTGACCCATATCTTGATTAACATCTTGAGCCAAACAATATCTTAATCCATGGTATAAATCTGCTCTCAACTGTGTCTGATTGTTTGCCACCCAAGTGAGATTAGACTGATCAATGGAAACCCAGGCATTACAGACCAACTGCTGAAATAATCTTCCACCTTTGAAGAGATTCTGTGGTTCCACATGTGTTGGACACACATGAAGTCTATAAGCATATCAAAGAAGCTGTGTAACTTTTTTGGAGTGATGTGGAATGCCACATCCATGTTGCAAAGGGATATTTAAATGACAACCCTCTTGTCCATGTGGAAAAAGAGAACATGGTGAAGAGCAATATGGGATGGATGAAGGTTGCTGATGCAATACAGGCTATTATCTTGAAGACATAAAACAATATCATGATCTGCTTTGATATTGTGAGAGCCATCTCCAGGAACAATAGCAGCTATTTCATCCACAGTAGGAAGATTGTAACATCTTGCATCAGCACCTTGCTATAGATGAATTTACATATGAACATTCGAATATTCTTCTGGAGGCTTAGCCTATATTTTTACAAACTTATTATATTGATATATATATATATATCAAATAACTTACTCTCACAATATCATATACTTGCTTGTAGAGTGGAGTATAAGGATTGATATCTCTCAACATGGTATGAAGATCCAATAGTATGGCACAATCCAATGAAGGATTATATTGAACACATCTGTTGGTTGCTTCTTGTGGATCATAAATATACAGCTGGGCAAAAGCAGGCTCTTGTCCATCTTCTGCTATGAGAGCTCCTATAAGATGATGAAGACTGCCATGAATGTGAAAGAATGCAGGCCCAGAACCCTGAAGTGCTTGATCACTCATATCAACACCAACAAATTTAAATGCTAAAGCATTGTTATATTGACAAATCTTCTTTTTAAACTCTTTATAATCTTGACAATCATCAAAAAGATCCTGAAGGACACATGGCCATTGTTGTATGCAGGAAAGATTGACTTGTCCTTGAAGGCAGCATGTGCCAAAGTGAGGATTACAAATGCTAGAGTTGGCAAGTTTTTTAACCATAAAGTGTAGTGCATGACAATTGGAACATTGAATGTTTATAGAACCAAGTGAGTGAGATTTAACTGGCTCTGAATACAGTCTTCCACCAGGAGGTATATGATGTGGTGAATTGGAATTGGGATTGGGAGGGCCTGGATTAAATGGTGGTGGTGGATTAGGATTAGAATTTGAATTTGGATTGAATGATGGTGGTGGTGGTGGTGGTCGATTCAGATTAGGATTGGAATGATTCAGATCTGAATTGGAAGGAAGAGGAGAAGAGGCAGGATTGAAATTGGGATTAGGTGAACCAAAAAGTGAATTGGCAGAATAATTGGGATTTAAAGCACTCAGATCATTATTGGAATGCTGTCTCAACTGGTCCTGCTCATATTGTTCACCAGATTGCTGAGTATGTTTACTTAATGCCTCAGAAAACAATCTTTGAGAATGTTGCTGAATCTGTTGAAGAGCAAGCTGTTCTTGATCATCATGCTCTCTTTGCCTATATTGCAAAGCCTGTTGTTGCTCCTCATGCTGTTGCTGATGGTGTAATTGCTGCAATCTTAAATCATGCAGACATTGTTGCTCCAATTCAATCCATTGATTTGAAACCTCATGATTAGAAGATTGTTGAAAGTTAATGACATGTTGGTGATGCTGGAGATCAAAAGAAGATTGCTGGGAAGGTGGCTGTGTGGAAGCAGTTGGCAAGGGAGAATTTGAAGGGTTAGTATGAAAAACATCAGATTCAGAAGTGGAATGGCATCTTTGGTCATGACACCTTTCATGATCTTGATGGTAATTTTCAAGCACATGAGCAGGTAATTGAAATGATTGATGAAACTGAGGTTGAGAAATTTGTCCCATCTGATTTTGGTATGTACATTGTATATCATGATGAGCAATCTGATGACATGGTATACCAGGATATTGATAAACAGGCACTGGAGGATGATTCTAAAATGTTTATTTCAATATTTCAATATAAATACACTGAGCAACAAAACTGTCCCAATGTTAGTAGCCATCTGATTGTTAGGCAAATAGCTAGAGTAGTTTTAATGCTAGACCTCTAAACCCAGATATCATTAGAATGCTATGATAAAGGGCTATCCAAACATATATACATTGCTTAGGTAATTCCTTCTATATCAGACAATATTTACAAATTAATCCACTATACTCATTGGGACAGTTTTGTTGCTGATATCAGGGTATTACAAACTAGTAGAAAGTATATCCTCCTTTTACCTTGATGACCTCCATAATGCTTCTGGGCATGTTCTCAATCAATTTCTGACACTCCTCCACCCCAATCTTCTCCCATTCTGCTCGTACTCTGTTCCAAAATTCCACCATTCCTAAGGATGGCTCTGCATACTCAGCTAGCCTTCTTTTGAGCAGAAATCATAGATGTTCTATGGGATTTAGATCTAGAGACTGAGCTGGCCATACCATGACCTCATATCCATGGTTAGAAAACCACTCCCTGGCCCTTTTGCTGGTATGCTTGGGATCATTGTCTTGTTGAAAGATAATGTCATCTGGTGTTAATTCATAATATTGGAGAGTTTGTTGCAACTCATCCTGTAAAATCTGAGTGTAGAGCTTAGCATCCATCTTACCATCAATTTTGCATGCCAGCCCAACCCCTTCCCAAGTCATACAACCCCATATCATCAAGAATCCTCTTCCAAACTTGACTATTTTTTGCACTAGTCTGTCACTCAACCCCTCACCTGCCTTTTTCCATGCCCATTTCTTGCCATCTGACCCAATGTGATTAATCTTGGTCTCATCTGACCATACCACCCACTTCCAATCTTCTATAGTCCAGTCCTGATGACTTAAAGCAAAATCAAGCCTAGCTTATTTTTAATGCTTGGAGAGGAGAGGACATTTCTTTTTTACTACAGCCTTTATTCTAGCTTTTCTAAGGTGACAACAGATTGTCTGAGGAGAGATGGTGTGATTTTTAATGCCCTGAAGTGTTTTGGTGACCTGAACAGCATTTTCAGCTTTTCCAGTGCCAATAAAACAAATGGCATGGTGCATGTCTGTGGGAGTAACTAGAGATGGTCAGCCACCAGAGGACTTGGGCAAGTTGGAACACTGTTTGGAAGATATTCTCTGAATAGTAGAGTGGCCAAAGCCAGTAATAGCAGAGATTTGATAAATAGAATGACCAGATTCCAAGAGAGCAACAATTTGATTGGTTTGGTCAACAGAAAGTGATTTCATGATGATGGATATAGAGAAAGTGATGGTATTTTGATTTGTTTACACCATGTTGAACTTCTTGTATTTACATGACTTTATTCTTATGTAATATTTTCTCATATGGTTTGATTTTGATGGTGCTAAATGTCACCTCACCCTACACTTCATTACCAACTTTACTACACTCTTATCCTAATGTCCACCATATATCTTTGTATAGGTTACCACCCTAGATCTCTAGATGGGATCTCTCCATTCTACATGCACTATCTGCATATTCTTCCACATGAACTCTAGACTTCTAGAGCCTATGCTTTCCATTCTACCACACCATGCTGTACCAAACATATTTCACATATTCATTGTATATTCAACTACCCCCTCATGTTCTCCTCCTGTTACTCATTTCCCTTCATTATGATGTTTCCATTCCATTACCAGGCTGTGCCAGGCAGTGTCCCCTTTGCCCCCCACATGTACAATCTGTAGATTAGAGTACAATAGTTACAAACATGTATAATAGTATATAAAGCCTGAAGGCAAGCCAGGGAACCTAGTTTGGTTCTCCTGGGGTTTTCCCCTCAAGCTTAGCACACCAACTCAGTCCCCCCCATGGTCTAGGAGGTCTAGTGAATAGCCTAAGAACCAGAGCTCAAGGGTTGTTTCAGTCCAGGGAATGTATGGCAATCTATAAATGAGAGATCACCACTTGCAGGACACCACTCCTGATGAGGGGAAAGAGCAATAAGGTGGACTAAGATGAGGGGGGGATTCAGATTCAAATTTGATAGCAGGCAGGATTTTATTGTAAATGCCATGAGCTATTTCTGTGTTCAACTCCCAAAACTCTATCTCTAATCTATATGTAGCACCACAGTTTTTGTTATGACATAAGCTTTGTTTCTTGTGCTCAAGCTGTGCTGCTTGAACATTCACATACTCCATGCCTAGATAGCCTTTTTTTAGTCACATAAATTCACAATGATAATTTTTACATAGTAACTACAAAAAAAACAATTTTTCATCAAAGTGCATGTTGCCATGTCTCTTTCTTGCATGAACAACTGTGAGAATTTAGCCACATGGCAATAGTTGTATAAAAGAGGAATCTCATGTGGCTCTTACTGAAATAGCTGAAATACATGCTGGGAAACATTTTTGAGCTCAGTTTCAGTTCATGCTGGCCAAGTATATAGACAAGAGCTCGCTGTTGCACCTTTGGTGCAACAGAGGGGGTTTTATTTTATTTTAATATCACAATGTTATGGTATAGAATAGATTACTTTTGCAAATGCTCACTTCATCCCTTTGATATTGTGCTTAAATCTGACACTGAGTTTACATTTGATACTAATATACAAATCAAAGTTGCAAGTTTCTAAATACTTCAGACCAAACTACATTATTGGTTTTGGTATTTTGTTGGTCATGAGGGAAAAGAACTTTGATGTTATGGGGATGTGTACAATGTGAAAGAGCCACATAGAGTTGTCCATGAGAAAAAACAGGTCTATAGTACAGCCCAGGCTACTCTCACACAGGCTCATAATGAGTCAAGTAACAGGGGAATAGCCACAAGGACTTAACTGAGGTCCTTGGGTCATCATATTCAACTACATATATATACCATAAGGGTGTTTGTACATGTTATGCATAATCGTCTGTACATACAGTGACCTCAAAAACCCTTTCCATGTTGACCTTGATGGTAGTGTGGGGAGCACATTGCAACACAGTGTGGGAATTACACTTAGCTTTCGTGAGGACATAAATAGTACATACTCCCAGCTACATTATTCCCTCCTATGTCATGCAATTTCATTCACAGGCCATGAAGATATGGTCAATCCTAATCAGCAATGTTATGGAAAGGGTTTTTGAGCTTTTTAACTGATGACTGGGATTTCATTCAAATCATTGGATAGTAGCCACTATTTTCTAGTACAAACAAAGATATACATATAATTAGTATGTCTGAGTGTAAAACAGTTCCCACACTTCTTGATTTGGAACCACCATCATGATTAGATCTCTCTGCCTTACTCAACAAA
>JBBPKK010000789.1:0-16082 GCA_038089215.1 Tylopilus vinaceipallidus
GAGACAATGTTGATTCCATCAGGTGAATATGCAACAGAGTGGACCCAATCTGTGTGTCCCTGGAATGGACCTGCCATAGACTTTGCAGTAACTGCATTCCAAATTCTAATGGTGTTGTCATCTGAGCCAGAGACAATATGGTTTCCATCAGGTGAATAGGCAACAGACATGATCCAACCTGTGTGTCCCTGGAATGTACCTGCTACAAGCTTTCCAGTGACTGTATTCCAAACTCCAATGGTGTTGCCATATGAGCCAGAAGCAATGTGGATTCCATCAGGTGAATATGCAACAGACTTGACCCTCTTGGAGTGTCCTTGGAATGGACCTGCCACAACCTGCCCAGTGACTGCATTCTAAACCCTAATGGTGGTATCATCTGAGCCAGAGACAATATGGATCCCATCAGGTGAATAAGCAACAGAGCTGATCCAATCTGTGTGTCCCTGGAATGAACTCAGCACAGGCTGGCTAGTGACTACCCAAACTCTAACAGTGTTGTCATGTGAACCAGAGGCAATGTGGATTCCATCAGGTGAATATGCAACAGACCTGACACCATCTGTATGTCCCTGAAATGGACCTGCTACAGACTGGCCTGTGACTACATTCCAAATCCTAATGGTGTTGTCATGTGAGCCAGAGACAATGTAGGTTCCATCATGTGAATAGGCAACAGAGTTGACCCAATCTGTGTGTCCCTGAAATGGGCCTACCACAGACTGGCCAGTAACTACATTCCAAACCCTAACAGTCATGTCATCTGAGCCAGACACAATGTGGAGTCCATCAGGTGAATAGGCAACAGAGTTGACACAATCTGTGTGTCCCTGGAATGGACCTGCCACAAGCTGCCCAGTGACTGTATCCCAAACCCTAATGGTGTTGTCATGTGAACCAGAGGCAATGTGGATTCCATCAGGTGAATAAACAACAGACATGACCCAATGTGTGTGCCCCTGAAATGGACCTGTGCCAGACTGGCCTGTGACTGCATTCCAAACCCTAACAGTGTTGTCATATGAGCCAGAGACAATGTGAATTCCATCAGGTGAATAGGCAACACAAGTTACACAATGCATGTGTCCCTGGAATGGGCCTGCCACAGGCTGCCCAGTGACTACATCCCAAACTCTAATGGTGTTGTCATTTGAACCAGAGGCAATGTGGATTCCATCAGGTGAATAGGCAACAGACCTGACCCTTTCTGTGTGACCCTGGAATGGACCTGCTACAGGTTGCCCAGTGATGGCATTCCAAACCAAAATAGTGTTGTCATCTGAGCCAGAGATAATGTGTGTTCCATCAGGTGAATAGGCCACAGAGGTGACAGATCCTGTGTGTCCATGCATGGTATGGATATCTGCTGGCCAACAGGCAGGATGTCCTGAGCTAAGTGAGGCATGTTTTTGCAAATGGGCAAGCCAGAGTTGACAAAGTGGAGAGCCAGAGGGTGTTTGAGGCATAGCAGACAGGTAGATATGGGGAGTAGATTTTCTGAGCACTGGAGCAAAAATTTGAATAAATTTGGATGCCTCCATTGCCAGAATTGCCATCTCTTCATCCTGTAAGTTTATTGGTTAGTGCTGATTATAGATTATGGTGCTTGACACTACCTTGATCCACTTTTGGAGTTTGCTGCAGGTTTCCATGGCAGATAGGATAAACAATAATGGAGAGGAATGTGACAGAAGGCTGATGGCTTCAATCCAGTAGGGAAAAAAATTCCTGAAGAAGTATGACACCTCATTTGACACTTGCTCAGTAGGGCCCACATATTGCATATGGTCCATCCAGTACTTGCATGAGTATACCAAGTAGGGAGGAATAGCATTTCTGACACGGCCGGGTAGATCGGAAATGGATTGATTATGGATGCGAGAGTCTTCCAGATCACATATGTTGAACCTCAGCATATTTTGCATACAGATAACCAATGCTTTGCCCAGATACAAGTGATGCTTTGCTTGAATGTCAACATGGAAGCTACCACTGCGAGTTTCATCCAGTAAGAAGTCACGAAATGAGGTATGAAGAGGTCGGATAGGCTTTTGTTCATCAACCACCCCTTCAAGCAATGATCCCATTGGTTTGATGATATCTCGCACATTCGGATCTTCATCTAATGGAAAGAGCCTCAGGGCAGAGAGGGACATGAGAGACAATGGCTCTCTGAGTGCAAGCACAACACCCATGACATCTCGAAAGGATTGCTGAGCCTCCCGAAAGGTGAACAGTTGGTTTAATATTGTCTTGTATAGCTCATCTAGGGGGTGCACAGTAGTATTGCTACCAGTTCGCAAAAGAACCTTCAGCCGCTTGCATGGATTCAGTCCAACAGTACCAAAGCCCTCGATGAAGTTGCAAGCAGTCGACGCCCACTGAAAGAGATGCTGGGAATGATACACGAGCAGTCGGCACCACTCTTGATCAGGCCAAGAAGATTCGAGTTCACCATACTGATGGAGAGAATGACAGACAAACTGGTGGATATCTCTGTCCACGACATCTTCAGAGATGTCCCCCATCTGCTTGTGGGCAACGAATGCCCCAGATGCAAGTTCGGTAACAATGTCACTTTCCGGGCGAGCAGTGATGAGGAAATGAAGGTTAATCGGAAGGGGCGTTTGGCATATATGCTTCGAAATGACGCGCAGAAGTTCTCGACGACTAGCCAGATCACCACTTTCGTCTAGGGCATCAATGACAACGACCAAAGGTCCAACGACGCAAAGGCGCTTGCTTGGTTCGATTATCAGTCGTTCAACTTGCTCCCAGGGAGACTTTGATGTGCGAAGCGCTCGATCATCCTTGACGACTTGCCAAAGTGCTGATTTGTACTGGGAATCGCGATCACATAGATCACGTGCAATAGTACTGAAGAAGGTTTGCGGGTTCCGCATGGTCACATCGGTGCTAGCAAAGCAGTATGACGAGCCCAATCTTCGTTGCTCGTCGTAGAGCCGTGCAATCGAATGAGCCACTGCAGATTTGCCTGACCCAGCAACACCAGTGAGGAGGCACACACGGGGCGCTTTTTCCCCGGGATCGTTGAGGATGTTACAGATATCACATAGTAAATCCGTGCGCGTCCCAGATAGGCAACCTTTCTCTGGCGCATAGCTAGCACCGGGAGCATACGGCAGGTCATTCAGTTCAATGGACTCGACTACGCGTCAAATCCATAAGCATATTGATAAATATCTGAGAATATAACGCCTACCAGCATGCTCTACTATATCCATCATACGAACGACCATAATGCCTGTCTGCACTACGACACCGTCTAAGAATGCAGTCTTGAGTTCTTTCAATTTGCTCTCGTAACCAGTGATTGCTTCATCAACATCCGAAAACATGTTTTTTGACGCCCGAATCCCTGAATACATAAATAAGATATATGCATTATGAATCCGATGACAAAAGCTGACAAAAGTTCGTTTGCTTGGCATATTCGGTAATAAAGTATCCACACTCTGTGACTTGCCGTATCAAAAGAGTGATAGTTTCCACGTTCCTTTTGATCGCCTTCAAGGGTTCCGCATCACTAACGAATGTCAGGGCGTCGCTCATTGTTGACACCAGGCGAATGATCCGGTCGTCGCGATTCTTCTGGTTTATAAGCACCTAAAGAGATTTGAGAACCGACGATGATGTAGATATCAATAGAGGCAAACCTGATTCGCGGCCGATATAACAGACCATGCTAGGGACGTATATGGATGAATCTGTAGGGTGTCAGGCTGGCAGGGGGCGCAGGCACTGAACATAACGTACCTGTGCGAGATCGGTCACGATCTTGTTGAAGAGTTCTATCCTCTTTAACAGAACGCCCCACGTTTTTTCAAAGGTCAATATGTTGCTGACTATACTGGTGCCATGGTCAATCGCCGAGCCTAGGGTGCGGGCGGCCGGGGGATTAGTGTCCAGCACGGGGATAACTTGGGCCGCTCTGGTGATAGCGTCTACAGCTTGACGCTCGTTCGCGTTCATTTGACCAAGTTTCTCGGTGGCCAACGCGAACTTGATCGTAATCGTCGGAAGATCGGACCCATTGGAGGCGTCTTTGGCAAATGTCTGCTCGAACTCTACGATTCCATCAATCACGGCAGCGAACAGGTCATAAACGATTTCTTCATACCCCCGTCAACGAGCCTTCCCAAGATCCCGCTGATGGTATCCGTCAGACGCCCGACCTGTTCGTCCTTCCCGATACGATGCCTCTGGTAGACTTGCACGACGAGAATGGAATCATCGTCCGCGTCACTGACAATCTTCAGTTCCACTGGCGTAAATTGACGGACATGTACGCACAAAGACAGGTTCTCGTCCCAGGATATGCAGTTGTTTGTCTCTTTAGCTTTTTTTGTCATCCGTGATCTATCACCGACGGCAAATTCGACCTGAAATAGCCTCGTAATAGGGTGCTTGCGTCGTGTTTGGGTGCGAAGTTCGATATCTAGAAAAGTTGACCAGGACATACGGCGAGACTGGCGCTGTAACCTACCTTTGATAGTGATTGCTTTCACCCTAGACCCACTTTTAGCACGGGCACCACTTCACAGTGATCAATATACACACATGGTTGAACAGACAGTTTGTATGTCAATATTGGTGTTGAACGTTGAAGTTGTGCGCGGGAGTCCCATGGAAATTCCCGCAAGGGCAGCCTCCGCTCGGGACGACTCGCATCTTGCTCTGCACACGATGTGCTCCGAGTCGGTCCCGGGGCCACCGTGATGACACACGGTGACCTGCTTTTCCCACGATTCTACGGTCGCGGTGGCTGAGCGACCGGTGACCCGCGCGCGGAAATACATGCGCGAATACATTTGCGCTGAGATATATTCCTGATCGGACGCAGCGCAACAAACGAAACGAATACAGACAACAGGGCGGTGGGGGTGGTGACAAATTGAATCCGAGTCCGAGTCCGAGCCGTCCCATCCTCAGTCCTTCCTGGGCCGTTCGCTCCCCCCTCCTTCATCCACCGGTATGATCCACGTGACATGGCTTCGTCAGTCCGTGGCGTTGAAGGGTGGGAGGATTCGGAGGCGAGAGAAAGCAGGTTGAATGCCTGCACCGGGCACTGGGTGGTGGTCACAATGTCAAGCGGCAGAAGAAACCTAAGCAACGGGCGTGATGAGAGTGAAAGGGGTGGAAGGAAGTAGCTTACTGCCGCAGCGTGCCATCACAGCGGCCGAGAGCACTGGTGGCGCCAACGTGGCCCTGTGATGCCAGACCAGACCACTTGCGTGGTCTGGCCAATGCGCCGTATGCGTGCACCATGCATTTGCTTGCGAAACCGGGTGGTGCTAGATTAGACCTTTCAGGGGGTCCGGCCGGATGCGTTGTGTGTGTGTACCGTGCGTTTGCCTGCGGGACTAGGCAGGGCGGGGCAGGCGAACAGGCAGCCGGGACAAGAGACAGTCAGAATCTTTGAACGACTTCGTTTGAAGGCATCCAAAATATGAAAAGAGAGGAATCGGTATTGGGACGGTGGGGCAGAACGGACAGAAAACACTCACCATCCTGTCCGTACATTTTTCCGCACGAAGATCGGGTGCGTTGAGGACAGAGAGGACCGACTGGACGCCGCGGTAATGGTCGGTCGTGGTGGATCACAGGACGGGGCGAGTGCGGCGTCGTGGCGAGCGGAATCGGCTCGACAGGATACACGCGGCACGTCGGCAGACCCCCTTGGTCGACTCCCACGCCAGGTCAGCGAGTTCACCAAAACCTAAGTTGTCACAACTCGTTTTTTATTCCATCACCGCAGACCGGCGCGTTTCCACAATCCCTCTCACCAATGTTCCTGTCGAGGCTGTCTACAACCTGGTCCCCTGACGGCACGGAAGAACGCGGACCCTCTGAGCAGCTCAAGGAGGCGGACAAGGACCACATCGATGACGCAAAGGCTCGTGTTTAGTTCACCGCGACGATGCTCAAGACATTCGTCGAGAAATTAAGGAAGAAACTCTCCCCTGGGGAAACCGCCAAAGCGACACAAGGCGGCGCAGCTCGCGGACGAGGTAGGCGACCTCATCAAGAGGGCCGAAGTCGCGCTAGCAAAACCCATTCAGACAGTCCCACCCGGTCCGTCGGCATCTGCCGCAGACGTCAAGGTGGTCATCCTGTCTGACAAACCGGAGAATCCCAGCATATATGCAGCCCCATTGCCCATTGGGTTCGAACCACCACTCGGCTTCTCGAAACCCAGACATGTGCACAAACCCGAACTCGGAGCGCCTCTCTGAGTCACCACTGCCATCTCTGATATGGCAGTCTCGGAGCCCGTCACTCCATACCTCGCAGGCACCATCGACAGCCTCGCTTCCTACCTGAACGCGAACCTAGCTGCAGCCGACAAGGCCAAGGGTATCCTTGAGGTCGCTCGGAATGACCTCACCGAACTTGCTATATTCAACCGGATCAGAGGGGATAAAAAGCACGAGCTCGAGGCGAAATTGGACGAACAGGCACGCGAGAAGCGATCATGGCACAGAGTACTGAACTCCAATAGCGATGGATTCTCAAAGTCAAGGTCGAGGAAGAGCGCGCAGGGCGCCTGGCCCGTTTAGACGGGCTTGCAACAGGGCTCAAACACCTCGAACGGCTTGCGTCTGACAACTCGTCCTATCCCGGGGAGAACATTCGCGTGCATGCCATGTGGACCGCGCCATGCAGCTCGCACTCGAGGCGCTCGAACGACGGTCGTTCAGCAAAGAGTTACGTGTACTTCGGCGCGTCGCGGTTGCCGAGGACGGTATGGTTGTGGCAGTGGCCCTCGAGTCGCTTGAACGCTCGGACGCACCAGACGTAGGCGTGGAGCCGCTGGGTAATTTGACGACACGGTTCACGACGTCCGTTGTGCCCCGCGTGTCGAGCGTGGCGCCTGTCCAGGACCAGGATACGGGCGTGCTTTCCTAATTGGTCTCGCATTAGCGCGCGCCGAGTTTTACATGAACGCCAAGGACTTGGACAGTGCTGCGCGGAAAATCGATTAACTCACTGGCCCAGCGAAAGAATTAGCTAGAGGCAGTGCGGAAGCGGTTGGAGGGACGACGAGCCCTGGAGGTAAGCTGTATACGTTCAAATACCAGGGCACTTTTACTGACTCGTTTCAGGTCATACAAACGCAAGCGACCGTGGTGTCCCTGCTCGTCGTTTAGATTTTTCAACTTAGTTGCACGCTTGCAACGGTAGATCGTTACCGGAATGTTTCCATACACCGTCTGCAGCTCCTTGCGTTAGTACATCTCACGCCCGCACCGACGCCAAAATGCATTGCACAACGATAAGTTTCTCTAATGGGTCGTCACGAGTTACGATCTACACTACATTCCACTCAAGCCATCCACTTCAAGTGTCGTCAGAGGGAACTGCGACCCGGTGACTATAGGATCATCGATCATGCCTGGGCTTGAGTTCTTTCGGTCATGGATAGTTAAGATCCAGAAGCATAGGAACCCCAAGTTGACAGCTAGTACATAACTGTGTAACACACTGAAATCATCAGGCCTTGCAAACACATTGTCAAGCTTGCTGGTGATAGCTCCAGTCCAAGACATGTCACATTCCACCATTGTCCATGAACACACCTCTGAGCTCTTTAAAAATTCAAAAAATGGTGGTGAGCAACTCATTCATCACCCAGTAGTCTTCTTCCATTTATTTTATTTTGTTTTTTCACAAGAGCCTGTGTCCAGGCTGCATGTGAAGACCCCTATCTACTCTCCACAGCAAATGAACAGGACAATGACAAGGCATTGCAAGGCTGCATGTTGCACAAATGAAGTGGAGAAGGTAGTGGATAATATCATGATGAAGAGTACAAAGTCAATCAGCAGTGCAAAATGTGTAGCTGACAACATCACCAGCCTCTCCCAAAAGGATGAGAAGGCACCACTCAGAGAATCCAAGGCAGTTGAGAATCTGCTGAAGGAAAGATGTTGCTATTCATAGAGATTTACAACAGCAAGTTTGAGATTGCAAATGATCTTGTGATACATCAATACATGGTGGCAGTGATGAGAGAATGGGTACAGCAATAATTATTTTCTTTCAACTTCCCAAATTGTGTAGTGGCTATTAAGCAGTATGCAAACTACTGTAACATGCAACTTTATGCACCCATGCTAATTATTCAGACAATGCAACATCTCATACCATACAGAGCCTGATTTAACAGAAGTTTCCATTTGTGTCACTGAAATCTGTGTTCTATTAGGCATGCACATACATGTATATATGTATGTATGTATCATAAACATCTGAGACTCATGTGTTTAGGCTACTCTTACACATGCATTAATGGACAATCCTAGCCAACTACATACATAGCAGGGAAATAAAAGGCATGATCAAAAATCAATTCCAACAAGAGACCCAAGACTTTCCAAACAAAGTATGGTCAACATTACATTGATATATATGACCAGGAGCAATAATGCAAGAATGGACAGGAAGGTATGCAATATTTCTATTCCAAGGAGCAACCCAGCCAAAACAAGAGCCATCAGAAGACTCAATCCAGCCATCTATGTCACACAAGCCATTGGAAAAAAGCCCCTGAAGTTGAAGCTGCTGTGCCTTCAAGTTCATAACTTGATGGTCAGGAAAATAGATATCAGGAATTGCCTGATCTGCATGTTTCAGAAATGGACCTGCCACAAACTGGCCAGTGACTACATTCCAAATCCTAATAGTGTTGTCATCTGAGCCAGAGACAATGTGGATTCTATCAGGTGAATAGGCAACAGACCTAACATAATCTGTGTGTCCCTGAAATGGGCCTGCCACAGGCTGGCCAGTAACTGCATTCCAAATCCTAATGGTCTTGTCATCTGAGCCAGAGACAATGTGAATTCCATCAGATGAATAGGCAACAGACCTGACACAATCTGTGTGTCCTTGAAGTGGACCTGCCATAGGCCATCCAGTGACTGCATTCCAAATCCTAATGGTCTTGTCATCTGAGCCAGAGACAATGTAAATTCCATCAGGTGAATAGGCAACAGATGTGACAGAATCTGTGTGTCCCTGGAATGGACCTGCCACAGGCTTTCCAGTGACTGCATTCCAAACTCTAATAGTTCTGTCATCTGAGCCAGAGACAATATGAATTCCATCAGGTGAATAGGCAACAGACATGACACAATCTGTGTGTCCCTGGAATAGACTTGCAACAGGCTTTCCAGTGACTGCATTCCAAACTTGAATAGTGTTGCTATCTGAACCAGAAACAATGTAGGTTCCATCAGGTGAATAGGCAACAGAATTGACCCAATGTGTGTCTCCCTGGAATGGACCTGCCACAGACTCTCCAGTGACTGCATTCCAAACCCTAATGGTGTTGTCATCTGATCCAGAGACAATGTGGATTCCATTAGGTGAATAGGCAACAGAGTTAACCCTTTTGGTGTGTCCCTGGAATGGACCTGCCACAGGCTGACCAGTGACTGCATTCCAAACTGCAATGGTGCTGTCATTTGAGCCAGAGACAATGTGGATTCCATTTGGTGAATAGGCAACAGACCCAACACAATCTGTGTGCCCCTGGAATGGACCTGCCACAGGCTGGCTAGTGACTACATTCCAAACTCTAATGGTGTTATCATCTGAGCCAGAGACAATGTGGATTCCATCAGGTGAATAGGCAACAGACCTGACCCAATCTGTGTGTCCCTGGAATGGACCTGCCACAGGCTGGCTAGTGACTGTATTCCAAACCAAAATAGTGTTATCATCTGAGCCAGAGACAATGTGGATTCCATCAGGTGAAAAAGCAACAGACCTGACCCTTTTTGTGTGTCCATGAAATGGACCTGCCACAAGCTTGCCAGTAACTGTATTCCAAATTTGAATAGTGCTGTCATCTGAGCCAGAGACAATGTGGATTCCATCAGGTGAATAGGCAACAGACCTGACCCTTTCTGTGTGCCCTTGAAATGAACCTGTCTGGCCAGTGACTGCACTCCAAATCCTCATTGTGTTGTCATATGAGCCAGAGACAATGTGGATTGCATCAGGTGAATAGGCAACAGACATAACACAATCTGTGTGCTCCTGAAATGGACCTGCCACAAGCTGGCCAGTGACTGCATTCCAAATCCTAATGGTGCTGTCATATGAACCAGAGACAATGTGGATTCCATCAGATGAATAGGCAACAGATGTGACCCGATCTGTGTGTCCCTGGAATGGACCTGCAATAGGCTTCCCAGTGACTGCATTCCAGACCCTAATGGTCTTGTCATCTGAGCCAGAGACAATGTGGATTCCATCAGGTGAATAGGCAACAGACCTGACACAATGTGTGTGTCCCTGGAATGGACCTGCCACAGACTGCCCAGTGATTGCATTCCAAACTAAAATAGTCTTGTCATCAGATCCAGAAATAATGTGGGTTCCATCATGTGAATAGGCAACAGAGGTAACTGATCCCATGTGTCCATGCATGGTACAGACTTCTGCTGGCCAACTGGTAGGATGTCCTGAGCTAAGTGAGGCATGTTTTTGCAGATGGCCAAGCCAGAGTTGACAAAGTGGAGAGCCAGAGGGTGTTTGAGGTATAGCAGATAGGTAAATATGAGGGGTAGATTTTATAAGCACTGGAGCAAAAATTTGAATAAATTTGGATGCCTCTATTGCTAGAACTGCTATATCTTCATCCTGCAAATTCCTTGATTAGTACTGATTATAGATTATTGTGCTTGACACTACCTTTATCCACTTTTGGAGTTTGCTGCAGGTTTCCATAGCAGATAGGATATACAGCTGTGAAGAGGAATGTGACAGAAGGCTGATGGCTTCAATCCAGTAGGGAAAAAAATTCTTGAAAAAGTATGATACCTGATCCAACAGCTGCTCTGTAAGGTCTACATGTTGCAAATGAATCATCCAGTACTGGCATGAGTACACCAGATGTGGAGGAATAGCCTTTCTGACATGGCTTGGCAGATCAGAAATGGACTGATTATTCACTCAAGAGTCTTCCAAATCACATATGTTGAATCTCAGCATACTTTGCATACAGACAACCAATGCTTTGCCCAGATACAAGTGAGGTTTTGCTTGAATATCAACATGGAAGCTGCCACTGCGAGATTCGTCCAGTAAGAAGTCACGAAATGAGGTATGAAGAGGTCGAATAGGCTTTTGTTCATTGACCACCCCTTCAAGCAATGATCCCATTGGTTTGATGATATCTTGCACATCCAGATCTTCATCTAATGGAAAGAGCCTCAGGGCAGAGAGGGACATGAGAGACAATGGCTCTCTCAGTGCAAGTACAACAGCCATAACATCTTGAAAGGATTGCTGAGCCTCCCGAAAGGTGAACAGTTGGTTTAATATTGTCTTGTATAGCTCATCTAGGGGGTGCACAGTAGTATTGCTACCAGTTCGCAAAAGAACCTTCAGTCTCCTGCATGGGTTCAGTCCAACAGTACCAAAGCCCTCGATGAAGTTGCAAGCAGTCGACGCCCACTGAAAGAGATGCTGGGAATGATACACAAGTAGTCGGCACCACTCTTGATCAGGCCAAGAAGATTCGAGTTCACCATACTGATGGAGAGAATGATAGACAAACTGGTGGATATCTCTGTCCACAACATCTTCAGAGATGTCCCCCATCTGCTTGTGAGCAACCAGTGCCCTAGATGCAAGTTCGGTAACGATGTCACTTTCCGGACGAGCAGTGATGAGGAAATGAAGGTTAGTCGGAAGGAGCATTTGGCATATATGCTTCGAAATGACGCGCAGAAGTTCTCGACGACTAGCCAGATCACCACTTTCGTCTAGGGCATCAATGACAACGACCAAAGGTCCAACGGCACAAAGGCGCTTGCTTGGTTCGATTATTAGTCGTTCAACTTGCTCCCAGGGAGATTTCGATGTGCGAAGCGCTCGATCATCCTTGACGACTTGCCAAAGTGCCGATTTGTACTGAGGATCACGATCACATAGATCACGTGCAATAGTGCTGAAGAAGGTTTGCGGGTTCCGCATAGTCACATCGGTGGTAGCAAAGCAGTATGACGAGCCTAATCTTCGTTGTTCGTCGTATAGCCGTGCGATTGAATGAGCCACTGCAGATTTGCCTGACCCAGCAACACCAGTGAGGAGGCACACACGCGGTGCATTTTCCTCGGGATCGTTGAGGATATCACAGATATCACGTAGTAAATCTGTGCGCGTCCCGGGTAGACACCCTTTCTCCGGGGCATACCTAGCACCGAAAGCATATGGTATGTCATTCAATTCGATGGATTCCACTGCGTATCAGATCCGTAAGCATCTTGATGAATATCTGGAGACATGGCGCCTACCAGCATGCTCTACTATATCCATCATACGAATGACCGCAATGCCCGTCTGCACCACGACACCAACTAAGAATGCGGCCTTGAGTTCTTTCAATTTGCTCTCATAACTGGTGATTGCTTCATCAACATCCGAAAACATGTTCTTTGACGCCCGAATCCCTGAATATGGAAATAAGATATATGCATTATGAACCTGACGACGAAGGCTGACAAAAGCTCGTTTTCTTGGCATATTCGGTAATAAAGTATCCACACTCCGTGACTTGCCGTATCAAAAGAGTGATGGTTTCCATGTTCCTTTTGATCGCCTTCAAGGGTTCCGCATCGCTAACGAATGTAAAGGCGTCGCTCATTGTTGACACCAAGCGAATGATCCGGTCGTCGCGATTCTTCTGGTTTACAAGCACCTAAAGAGATCTGAGAACCAACGATGGTACAAAAAATCGATGGAGGCAAACCTGATTCGCGGCCGATATGACAGACCATGCCAGAGACGTATATGGATGAATCTGTAGGGTGTCAGACTGCGAAGGAATGGAGGGACTGAACACAACGTACCTGTGCGAGATCAGTCACAATCTTGTTGAAGAGTTCCATCCTCTTTAACAGAATGCCCCACATATTTTCAAAGGTCTGTATGTTGCTGACTATATTGGTGCCATGGTCAACTGCCGAGGCTAGAATGCGTGCGGCTGGGGGAATAGTGTCCAGCACAAGGGTAGCTTGGGTTGCTCTGGTAATAGCGTCTGCAGCTTGACGCTCGTCTGCGTTCATCTGGCCAAGTTCCTCGGCGGCCAGCGCGAACTTGATCGTAATCGTCGGGAGATCGGACCTATCAGAGGCGTCTTTGGAAAACGTCTCCTCGAGCACTATGATTCCATCAATCACGACAGCGAACAGGTCGTAAACGGTGCCTTCATACCCCCGTCAACGAGCCTTCCTAAGATCCCGCTGATGACATCTGTTAGACGCCCGACCTGTTCGTCCTTCCCGATACGATGCTTCTGGTAAACTTGCACGATAAGAATGGAATGATCGTCCACATCACTGACAATCTTCAGTTTCACTGGCGTAGGTTGGTAGACACGTACGCACAAAGACAGGTTCTCGTCCCAGGAGGTGCGATTCTCTGTCTCTTTAGCTTTTTTCGTCGACCTCGATGTATCACCGACGGAAAATTGGACCTGGAATTGTCTCGTAATAGGGAGCTTGCGTCGTGTTTGGGTGCGAAGTTCGATATCTAGAAAAAGTTGAGCAGGACATACAGCGAGACTGGTGTTGTAACCCTACCTTTGATAGTGATTGCTTTCACCCTAGACCAACCTTTAGCACAGGCACCACTTCACAGTAATCGATGTACACACATGGTTAAACGGATAATTTGTAAGTCAATATCGGTTGTTGTGATGCTAAATCAAATCGCGATGTCCAAGAAGTGTTGAACGTTGAAGTCGTACGCGAGGTCTCACGGGAAATTCCCAAGGAGTTCCTGTCATTCAGATTTTGCTAATACTTACAACTCCGGCCAGTATGAGTTCATCCAAATCCAGGAACGTTGTCACACTGCAACTCGTTTCTTATTCCATCACTGCAACCGGCACGTTTCTACAATCCCCCTCGCCAGTGTCCCTGTCGAGACCGTCTACGCCTTCGTCCAGCGCCGGCTCAGCCCCTTGATGGAACGGAAGAACGCAGACAACCAGACTCAGGTACAGGACGTCCCCACCGAGCAACCCAGGGAGGTGGACAAGAACCACATTGACGATGCGAAGGCTCGCATCCAGTCCACCATGGCGACGCTCAAGATATCCGTCGAGAAATCAAGGGAAAAACTTTCTCCAGTGAGGCAACCGCCAGAGTCGGACCTCGTCGACGAACGGTGAGCCTCCTGCCCATCTCTTCTTCACTGCGCCATTAACTGGCCTCATGGCCAAAAGAAGCGATCATGGCACAGGGTATTGAACTCCAGCGGCGATGGATTCGCAAAGTCAAGGTTAAGGTCGAGGAAGAGCGCGGAGGGTGTCTGGCTCGTTCAGACGAGCTTACGATACTATGGGCTTGAACGCCTCGAACGGCTCGCGCCCGACAACTCGTCTACCTCTATGGAAACATTTGGGTGTACGACATGTGGACCGCGCCATGCAGGCCGCACTCGAGGCGCCCGAACGACGATCGTTCCGCGAGGAGTTACGTGTACTCCAGCACGTCGCTTGAACGCTCGGACACGCCAGACGTAGGCGTGGAGCCGCTGGCTAATTTGACGACATGGTTCACGACGTCTGCTGTGCCCCGCGTGTCGGACGTGCTCGGCATGCTGGCGCGCGCCGAGCTTTACATAAACGAAAAGGACCTGGACAGCGCTGCGCGGCAGCTCGATTAACTCACTGGCCCAGCCAAGGAATTACTTCATGATTAGTGAGAAGCAGCACGGAAGCGGTTAGAAGCACAACAAGCCCTGGAGGTGAGCTGTCTACGCCCAAATTCCAGAACATTCTTACTGACCCGTCCAGGTTATACAAAGGCAAGTGACCATGGCGTCCTTGCTCGTCGTTTAGATTTTACAACTTGGTTGTACGCTTGCAATGGTAGATCGTTTCCATACACCGTCTACGTGAAGCCCTTGCGATACCTCTCACGCCAGCACCGACGTAGGACGTGCACGCTTGTGTGACTTGAGCGCATTGCACGATCGACCAAAATCCATTACACAACAATAAGTTTCTCTACTGAGTCGACACGCGTCACGTGTCATTGCATCCCACTCAAACCATCCACCTGAAGTCGCCTTCAAAGGGAATAGTGGCCCAGTGACTACAGGATCATCGATCATGCCGAAGCTTGAGTCGTTTTGGTCACGGACCGTTGAGATCTAGAAGCGTAAGGACCCCAAATTGACGACTGTATAACCGTGCAGCGCGCTGAAATCCTCAGGTCTTGCTAAACGTCATTGTGGAGGTGCTCCGGGCCAAGACAGGTCACACAGGATATTGTATTTCCACTGTCGTCTGTGGACAAACCTTTGAAAGTCCAAAGAATGGTAGCGAGTGACTCGTCCATCGCTTGGTGCTCCTCTTGTTCCTCTTTTTTTCACAAAAGCATGTGGCCAGGCCGCACGCGAAGACCCCCCGCAGCCTACCCTCCCGGCGAACAAACAGGACAACGACAAGGCGTTGCAAGGCCGCGTCCACCGCCTGCAAGGAGATCGACCGTAGACGTCTCTCGTCATGAAGGGCAGTAGGACCCTGCACATTCATACACTCGTGCCCGCTCGTCCTTTCTTGTCGTAGATGGCCCTCATCCACCTCGAGTCGCGCCCGACGCGCTGTCCTGCCGAAAGGACCCCCCCCCCCCCCTCGCCAGCGTCTCGTGTGGTCCAACGCTGTTGAGGCAGGCTATCATGGATGGAAGCAAGCTCACAGGCTGATATCGCAGCACGCATTTCGCAAAGGGGCTTTCCCGACCCGCCAAGGGCGTCCTCACGCATTGCGCGTGTCTTCCTTCGACTCCACCTCGAAGCTGTACCACGAACACCGATCGTCATCGTTATGAGTCGGGGGAAAGACGCCCCCGTTCACCACACCGACCACGCCAATGCGCTCAACTTGGCATCCACGTTGCTACAGGTCACCCGCCATCGACGTGCATGGCATCTCGTTTACACATGTGCCACGCTCATTACAACAAGGCTGCTCGGGCCAGTACGGCGCGACCCTCCCAACCGAGCATATAGATATATATATATGTATGTATGTA
>JBBPKK010000790.1:0-16066 GCA_038089215.1 Tylopilus vinaceipallidus
GAGGGAACGGAATGACGGACACCTTTTCAAGACAGTCAGCACCCGCCACGCGCAAGAACAAAGGAAACGCACGAAGTCGGTCTGATCCCCTGCACACGAACGGGGGACGGAATGACGGAGACCTTCAAGGCAGTCAGCACTCGCCACGCGGGAGAATACAGGAGACACACGAAGTCGGTCTGATCCCCACACACGAACGAGGAGACGGAATGTCGGATGCCTTTTCGAAACAGTCAGCGCTCGCCCGCGCGGGAGAACAAGGGAAACGTACAAAGCCGGTCTGGTCCCCTCGTGGATGGGTCGCGCGACTCGATGACACAAGGAAGCAGTGTTAAATGCCAGTGGTGATTGAACGCCTACGATGATCGTCCATGGATCGGTATTGGCGCCTGCGGGGCGAACTGACCCTAGCGGATGCATGCCAAGCACGGTCGCTGGTTCGAGTCAGTGTCCCGATACTAACACTGGGTGTGAGTAATAAGGAGAGAAACTGCTCGCCACAAGCGGCGGTCAGAAGGAGGAAAGGAAGACACTGGAGGAGGGAGCACTTTGGTTCGAGCTTAAATATCGTTAAGAAATTGTGGCTGACAGTCAGCCGCACTGTTTATGACGTCAGTTCAACGTCGTGCGTCATCCAATAAGGAAATGCACTTGCCACTTGAACGCGAAACGCTCGTGCTACATGTCCAGGCCAGACACAATCATGTTTGTCTGTGGGGCGAACATGACCACACCCGATGTATCTCGATATATGCATTATGCATGGCGACTTGATTAGGACAAGAGAATGGGAAGTTCACTGGCAGGAATAGCAAGATCCGTACTCAGACTCGGAGGAAAATGCTGACAGGACCTACCTGAGTGACCTAAGTGACGACTGGACTCGCTTGAGCTTGGTTGGGGGCCTGAAAACGCCATGTAGTCCATCGTAAATACCAACTAGTACCAACTAGGGAATGGCCGACGGCACTAGCAAGAGCCCTCCACAGACCCATACACATGTCTCGCTTTGCACTCCAACATGTGTTATTAGATATGTCAGCAGAAATACACGATACCCCCCACACCAATGACCGCAAGATCACATCATAAAGTCGACGAGCGTCACCTTCATCCTGCCCTTCAACCTGTGAAACATCTCCAGCGCCTCGATCTCCTCGTCCCGCTTCTCCCATGCCTCCTCAATCCGTCGCGACCGCCCAAAGTCGATCAGCCGGAAACTCGGCTGGGGATTGCGTTTCCGCATCGCGGGGAACTCGGTCGGCTTCCCCCGCTGGACGAGGAAATTGCGCGGCGCGACCGACTCGTGGAGCCACCGGGCACGGTGAAAGCGGAGCAGCAGGCTCGCACACTCTGCCTGGTCCTCCTTGGTGAGCTCCTTGGGGGTGATGGGCTCGCCGCAGTGCTCGAGGAGAAGAATCGGGCTCAGGTACGGCTTGGATCCGTGGTTCTCCCCGCCGTCCTGCATGGGCGTGTAGTGCCCGTAAAATTGCGGGACGACGGCACTGACGGGCACGATGGTGGGCAATTGGCTCATGAGGGTATACCCATCGAAATGATGGAAAAACCGTTCAGGGAATTGTTGATAGTTGCTCGCCTCTCTCGCAAGGTGAGAGTCGTGTTCGAGCGAGAGCTTCGCAATAACGGTGAACCTGGCCACACGCGGGATAGGAAATGGGTGTAAATCATGCGTGCAAGTCTTTTGGCTGTCAAGCGAGAACGACGGATGGACGCGAATGGTGGCGGCGTTGGGGTCTTCCTTCTCTGTAAAGTCCATTCGCATGATTTTCCTGTCGCCATTTTTCGCAAGGAATCTCACAAGCAGATCCCAAATGAAGCCGCGGTCGATTATTTCAAAGATTTCTGATGGAAGCATGTTGGGCGGAACGGTGCAAATAAGCTCTCGTTCGATCATTGCTCCATCCCTTCCTGGGTTATCCGGGCTATCAGTTGCGTTCGGCTCAGCCGTTTGCATCGGCTCACGTCCCGTAAAAGCCAATGGGCTTGATCTAACCGCTGAGTCTTCCGACCCCTTTCCCCACCGTCCTATATCCTTCAGCTTCTGCACTTCTTCGTCTACGCTTTCCTGGAAGCATTGGGAGCAAAGTTTCGGCCTCGCAAACAGATCACGAGGTAGCTCCCATTCGCCTTTATAGACGATAGAATGGTGGCCCTTTCCCACTTTGGCAACGGGGGAGAGATACAGATGGCTTTCCTCGACTTTCGTCGTATAACGGGGATGGGGAGGGAGTGAGACTTCGATGACCGGCTCCTGGTTTTCGATCTGTTCCCTGGTCCGCTTGTATCTCATGACCACCCGCGTGCGAGCCTTGCACTCTTCTAATTCCCGGGCTTTTCGCCTCGTTGTTTCAACTTCCTTGCGTATACATTCAGAAAGATCGAGGTGGTACGTTCGTACGATGTCGGGTCGAGAATGCCACGATATATCGCCGAATCTTTGTTCGCAGGCAGAGAGCAAGTTGAATGGATCGTGAACGTACAGCGTTTGTGGTAACAGATATAACGGGATGCGTTCCTGAAGGAGAATCGAAAGGGGCGTTTCAAAGGGAGTCAAAGGCCAGGGTGGAGGGTAGTGACTTGGATGGAATGGCGACGTAATCGGTATCGCCGACGTGCACGGAATGGAGGTTATGTCCGCTTCCGAGTCTGTGTCGTCGTCGTATTCGACGTCGCTCTCGTCCTCTGCTTCATCATCATGGTCCAAAGCCATTTCGTGCGTGTCGCCAGGCGTCGCGCGATTGTGGAACGTCCTCAACCACGGCCCCATTTCAATATCCTCGATCAACATCTCTGTATCCGCAACACCGATCGCTCTCGGCTTCCCCTCCGATTTTGCCCACTCTATTTGAGATCTGGCTGCATCCAACTCCCCTAGTTCCTCCATCACTTCGCGTAGTGCACTCCCGGTCATGGTCGTCGACATCTTGGGATGCCCAGGGAACACGCGAACGTTATAGAAGTCGTACAGCGTAGCGCCCCAGGGGTAGCCATCTGGAGATAGCGTACCCCTAGGGGGTTCCTTTGACATGAGAACCTGACCATCTGGGTCGCGGGGCCACTCGCGGAACACGGCACGTTTCTTGTTGGGGTCGCCATATTGTTCAGGTACCGTGTGGAAAAAATACTCGTCGGGGTGAGAACCCCATCCTGGGCGTCGATGGGGCGGCCTAGGGGGAAGGGAGCTAAACGCGAAGCCGGTGGAGATGAGACGATGCTTGAGTGTACACGATATAAACGTACACAGAATCATCGTCATCGGACGTGTCCGTGGCATCTTCCTCCGTGTCCACGACCCTCTCCAGAGTGTCTTCCGTGGTACCATCTTGGGGTAGTTCAGCCTCGGGACTGTATGAACGAATATGGGGACTGAGCGCGCCAGTGTTTAAACATGACAGGACGAACCCGTTATCTTGATCGAGCAAGGACAGGCCTCCTTTTTCTTCCGTAGGCTCTGTCGTGTGCGCAGCGAGTTGCGCCCCCGCGTCAGATCTGCAACTACGACACCATTAGGATAAGACCATCGTAGACGCGCGGGCACGGCAGAACGCACACATCTTCAACGACAACCACCGCGCCCTCGACTGCCGAAAAAGCATCCTCGGTGTCCTCGTGCGTACGGTCGGGGGGTGACGGCGCTTGACGCGGTGGCTCGGGTCCAGGAGGGGACCAAGGCATGTGCACCTCCTCAACGAGCCTCTCTGCCTGAGGCGTGTTCAAAAATCCACATTTCATCCCAATGACGGTCGTTCAAATAATGAAGATGCTGTTTGGTGCGCAATTATGGTGGTGGCGGTAGGAAGAGCGCCGTATAAAATGGATGTCAGATGATCGCAGGATGAAGAACTTGGATAGTGCCAACGCAGAGAGGCTAAAAGGGTGGACTGCCTGCCCAGAGCGAGGAGCCCGCTGCACGTGGGACATGCATGCCATCGTTTGTATTGTCCACGTTGTCTTTCATCGTTGGAGAGCGTTGGGTTACAGCGTATTACATCGTTTTTGGCAGGCTTCCACGTCGCATAGAGGTAAAGCTGTGGCTATCGGAATCGCAGCCTCATCAACCTTGTCATCGACCCATCCTCTGCAAGCGTCTGAAGGTGTCAGCAATTCGAGAGAGTACACTGAGAGCACACGGTACTCAACCATTTATTCCCACGGACCCGCTTTCCACCGTGCACGTTGTCTTGAGTTGGTACTGAGCCTTGTAGTATCTGAGATCTGAGCCCTGAGGCGTAAGGCCCGACGTTCCCCGTTTTCGTCAACAGCAGTGCGATTGACATGTTTGCTTTTACCATCAGATTACCCAAAATCAGTGGGCTGCGTTCCCATCATGCGTTTAATCGGCCTATTCGATACAAGCGTCCCCCCTGCTTGATTTGTAAATCAGGTGCGCGCTGGTTTACGGGAAGCGGTCCAAGGTCGGAAGAAGCTACTCGCCTATGCGTCAATACGTTATCGCTATTTGTGGCACGCGCTCGTCTGACCATCGTTCCAACGAATGGGTTGCTGACTACTAACATCGATGGCGAGGCCTTTGAGAATGTATACGAGGTCCCAGCCAAGCGTCCTCACGGTACTCCATATACATCGTCTGTCATGCCCTCAATCCTGAGATAGAACAACCCTCCTCATAGTAGGTGCTCGTCCAACCGCACTCACCATTGCGCTTTCTCGCCTCCACCATGGCTTCCATGATCTCATCATTGCTGATGCCATAGCCTTTTCTAAATTCACGCTGCCACGCTCGAGGTGACTCACCTGCGTCCGTTTCCGTGGCTGACACACGTCTAGGCATTGGATACCATGGGTTGCGGAGACGATATCGTCTCGCAGGGCAACAGATGTACTTCATTCTGCATCGGAACTCGTTCTACGCAGCTTTGTAGCTCTTGCACCGAGAGCCTCAAACCACACTCAACACCCATATGTTCCTGTCATCGCCCAGAACATCACCGAACTTACACTGGAGAGGAAGTTGACCAGCTTCTGTGTGACGATCCATCGACCCTTGAGAGTGGTCGGTCTGAGGTGCGACACGGACGATCCATGGCTCAGTCGGATGTCATCTTCGACGATGGCAGCATGATTTCACATTCCGTGCATTCCAGTCTTCATGTCGTCTCACGAGCGCATGGTTTCGTACCATGGCTGGGAGAGGGTTTTCCGATCCGACGTGCCATCCAGGGAGAAGGGGAAAACAGCCTGGCGCAAATGATCCTTGCTGACGACTCCCCCGCAGCCACTGGCCGAGCCCCCATTGCCGAGTGAGTGTACCGCATCGGCTGTAGCATCTCCCTGGCAGAGGCGACGTTCCCCACCTCCCTCCCAAGGACTACCTCCAGACGCTCGTCGACCGGTTCTGCCTCTCTCGGCCTGCCTCGGACCCCGCTGCGAACCCGAACCCAACGCCGACGCGCAGCGTCCGCAATCGCGCTGCCATCGGTGACACGTCCGTTGTCCGCCTCGACGCGGCCCACATCCACTTGCGGACCTGTGGGTAGGGCATGAACCTCGGCCTGCGCAACGCCGTCTTTCTTGGGCTAGGGACGTTCACGCGACCTAGACAGGGCCTAATATGCCACACACTGGAAACCTGTTTTACTGCTTTCTGTGGTAATACGATCCAACACACGCCACTGTTCGTAGAAATGCAATTCTGCACACACAAGTGTTACGTTCTCGAATCCAACCCCGTCGACGCGTCGCCGCATCAAAACGTCCTGCCCATCTTGCCCTGCAGCTTTTCAAACATCTTCAGCGTCATCCCCTCCTCCTCCTGCTTCTGAGACAACTCGACATACTTTCTCGACCGCCCGAAATCGATCAGCCGGAAGCTCAGCTCAGGATTGGCTTGCCGTTTCAGGGGAAACTCGGTCGGCTTCCCGACCTGCACGACAAAGTTGCGCGGCGCGACCGACTCGTGGATCCATCCGGCGCGTTGGAACCGCAGCAACATGCTCGCACACTCTTCCTGGTCCTCCTCCGAGAGCGCCTCTGGGTCGATGGGCTCACCGCAGTGTTCGAGCAGGAGAATCGGACTGAGGTACGGCTGCCATGCCTTGCGCGCCGATGGCCGGTAGTAGCCATAAAACTGAGGTACGATCGCGTTCACGGGGACGAGCGCGTGCAGTTGGCTGATGAGCGTGTATCCGTCGTAGTTTTCGAAAAACCTCTCTGGAAACTCCTGGTAATTTCTTGCCTCGTTGGCGAGGTGGGGATCGTCCGGGAGCGATAACTTGGCCACGACGGTGAACTTTGCCGTGCGCGGGAGTGGATCGTTGGGCGAGCCGTGCGTACACGTCTTGATGTGGTCGTACGAAAACGGTGGATTGATGCGAAGTCCAGCAAGGTGGGACTCGTCCGTCGAGTCGTCCTTTTTTCCACTCTGAGCAATGTCCAGCAGTAATGTAGACTGATCTCTATGTCCCATGAACGTGTCAAAAACGTCGTTGTGCTCGATGAATTGAAGGACATGCGATGGTGGCATCTTTGGCGGAACGACACATATGATCTCGCGTTCGATGATCTCCCCATCATTCTCCAGCTTGGGCATGTCGTTGACCTCGTCGAGCTCCGCTTGCGTTGGCTCGCATCCAGTCCAGCCTGTCGGACCCCACCCGAGTACTTTCATCATCTTTTCGTATCGTCCGGTGTCTTTCAGCCTTCGTACCTCCTTCTCTGCACTTTCCTCGAAGCACGCTTGGCAGAGTTTTGGTCTCACGAACAAGTCGCGAGGGAGTTCCCATTCGCCATTGTAGACGACAGAATGGTTCCCGTCTCCCACTTTGGCGACGGGTGAGAGGTAGAGATGAGCCTCTTCAAGTTTCGTCATTTGACGGGGATAGGGAGGGAGGGGGACCTCGATGATGGGTTCGTGATTCTTGATCTGTTCTTTCGTCTGCTTGTATCTCATAACGATCAGTGTGCGTGCCTTGAATTCTTCGAGCTCCTCGGCCTTTTGTCTCGCATCCCGGGCCTTTTCGCGTGCGGCTTTAGAAAGTACAAGATCATACGTTCGTACGATGTCGCGTTGGAATCGCCACAAGGCGTTGCGAAACGTTCGTTCTTCAGTGGACAGTAGATTGAATGGATCGTGGACATGCAACTTTTGCGGGAACAGATAAAATGGGATGCGTTCCTGGAGACAAATCGGGTGAGGATTTTCAAAGGGGATAAACGGCCATGGGGGCGGGTAGCGGCTCGGGTGGAAAGGCGACGTGACGGGTATCGTCGGTGGAGGTGGAATGGTAGCAGGGTCCACCCCTACATCGTCTGGCCCATACTGCTTTTCCTCCTTGCGTATCGTCTCATTCCCATCCCTCACTTCATCACCGTGCTCTAAAGTTTCCTCGTCGCGGGCTTTGTCATCCTTCTCCTCATCGCAGCCTTTTTGGATATCTTCCTCTTCGCCTTTCTCTCCTCGCTCTTCCGCTCTCTCCTCCGTGTTCGCAGCCCACCCAGGCCCGAGCGTGTGTGTCCAAACACCCGAGGCCGTCTTCCGCACGTCCTCACGCATCGACAACGTGTCGTACATCCCCATCCGCACCCTCTCATCGGCACACGCGATCAGCTCCTTGGTCTCCGCAATCGGCACCAGCCTCGGCTTGCCCTCGGACTTGGCCCACGCGACCTTGTCCTGTGCGACGCCCGAGTCCAACTCGCCCATCTCCGCCATCGCCTCGAGCAGCGCGCTCCCGGACATGGTCGTCAACACCAAGCACCCCATGGATGGTACCCGGTTGACCGTAAAAAAGTCGTAGAGCGTGGCGCCCCACGGGTACCCGTCCGGGGAGAGCGTCCCGCGTGGCGCCGTGCTCGGCGGGAGCACCGGCCCCCCGGGCTGGCGCCGCCAGTGGCAAAAGATGGCGCGTCTCCGGTGGGGGCCGCCGTGTGTGTGAGGGACGGCGTGCAAGGGGGCTTCCTTTGGTGAGTAGCCCCACCCCGGGGGTCCCGGGGGAGGCCGACGAGACGGGAGACGCATCATTTTGCTGCAGGAGGGGGATGGGATGGGATGCACACCAGGGAGGCAAGACGCAAGACGTACGTGCCATCAGGTAGCATCTCCATGTGAACCTCGTCCGAGTCGATGGACTCCCGTCCGTCCTCGGCATCTTTCGTGCGCTCCTTGGCTGTAGCACTATCACGAGTTAGCGTATAGCATGAGGGGACGTACGCGTCGTCGAAAGACAAACGTACCCATCCCTGGCTGTATCCATCTCCTCATCCGTCGTGCCTTCCACGGTGGCTGCCTTTCCGCGGGCCTTGGACATGCTTCCAGAATACATAGGAGCCTTTCCTTTACGCGATGATTCAGGTTTGGGAGGGGAGCTGGGTGCGTACGCCTCGTCGATCGCCCGCTTTGCGGGAGGCGTCGTCAGGAATCCACGTTTCATCTCGACGAAGATGGCTCGGGTAAGGTGGGGGGGGCGATAGGAAGAAGATGCAACGAAAGGGCGAGATCGCGTTCTTTGAGCTCAGCTCACCAAGATTGAACGGTCGATAGACGGCAGGCCTAGCCGGAGTGGAACAATGGCGAAGGACAGAATTGAAACAGACGGAACGTGGTTTGTACCATCGGCTAGGTCCATTGTCCAGTGACTCGTTGGATGTGAAAACCTTATCGATGACATTATGATGGAGAAGAGCGGGAATAACTCGAGCCCTGCCCCATATATCATGGGTTTTTCGATAAGCCAAATGCTATAGAATAGTACGTACTAGTATCTTCGCCGGTTTTGAAGCGATCAAGCAAACGTGCACTTATGGCAAGTCACGCAATCTTGCTTCCGTGGCTCGTATCGAATCGTGGCTATATAGTTGCGCCGAGTCGGACGTTGGCAGGTAAACGACATCTGGCGCCATTTCTTCTCTTGAACACGCCCGACTCCGTCCTTGCTGAAGACACTCAGTGATTATTGCAATAAGCACTCGTGCAGGGAATACGGCGGGCTCTACTGATAGTGCAAATCGAAATTGCTTGTCAGACATGCCCTTTTACATAATTGATTTAGACGCAGAAGGCGGGGACGGACAGTGGAAATCTAAAATGGGCCCTCAGTACATGTTCGGGGAGGAATACATGAGAGCGGGACAAACAAGGGCTTAGAAGACGCGTCGCTGCTCTCTCCGCGCTGTACAGAAGTCATCCACCCCAGCGCTACAGGCATCTTCGGACGCGCCTCTGGATCGTGACTCACAAGTCGTTTGGCCATCGCAAGAAGCGCCGTTCGCTCTACCGACGGTCCGCAGAGTAAACACAACTCTTCCACGGTCTTCCCGCAACTCCACAAATCCGCGAGCATTGGCTTGTAGTCTCCTTTCCGGACTTCTGGGGCGATGTAGTTTTCCGTACCGATGATCCCACTGTATTTCGCGTCAGGACCACGGACACGTATGGACGCACTGAAATCGATGATCGATAAACGTCCACCTTCCGGGGGAACGATGACGTTCTGCGGCTTGATGTCCATATGCGCCACGTTGTGCGCGTGCATGAACGCGACCGCTTCAAACAGCTGCCGAGTCACAGACCACAGGTGTGTGTCGGGCTTTTTCAGTGAGGTGAGCCAACCGCCAGCGACGGGCATCGAGATCACTGTGCCCCCTTGAACCGGCCAGAATCGCACACCCGAGATCGTGTAGTTGAACGGCGACTCAATATGGGTGAGGTACTGCAGTATCTCGACCTCCCTCGGTCGTTCCACGAACTTGAGGTACCCACGCATGTCTCCGACCTCGTGCACGATGACAGCAAGTTGAGGGTGCTACGGCAAAATGTAGTGTCAATGCGACCGGTAACAATGCATGCGCACCCCCCACGGAATGAACTCAATCCTATAATTCATCTGGCAGAGAACGTTTTGGATATCCTCGGCCTCGAAAACACCCAAGTCATCTTCATCTTTACGTTCGTCATCTTCTCCATCTCCTTCTGGAATAGAATGCATGGTACTGCTGCCAGCTGTCTTGGTGGGAAGATGTTGCGTACTGAGCGACAGAACCTTACGAGCGGCATGCTTAATGCTAGCCAGGCTCCCTCTCTTCGTATCGTCCAGCTCCCGAGATAGCACTGTGATCTGCGTTGCCAGATTGTACATTTCACGCAGGAAGTCCACCTGTACACTAGCGGAGGACAGCTGAAAATCCTTCCGATAAACCGAAACTTGTGCGCTTCGATCAACAAGCGAAGTACAGCGACAGTGTGAATACGGACCGCATCGGGATGGCTGCGACTTCCAGTTTGCATCACGATGTACCGAGATGCGACCACGTCAGCATCAACGTAGATAGCCACAACAAAAAATCTTTTCTTGGAGGTCGATTTCATCAAATATTGGCCTACGCGGGCAAGAGCAATCGCTTGGACAAGCATTTGGTTGCGGTCCTCTTCACTCTTCTGTGATATCACCTCAGAGATAACGAATGGAATCTTGTGGTGGGTAGAAATGACCATCCAGTCACTTCTAGGGGAGAATTTTCGCCAAGCACTCCGCGTTAACGTGGTGTCAACAAAGAGAGGAAAATTCCAACCCTTTTCCCTAAAAAATAATATAGCATTGAGTATGAGCACGGGTTGGTACTTACGATTGGTATAAGAATGGGGAAGAATCAGGCTGCTCGGCGAAGAATGGGGGTTGAATAAAGTGGACAGTGAAGTTGCTGGTCTTCAGAGACGAAGAACTAGTCGGGTTTGTGATCTTGCTCACGTCCGAATTGAAGCATCGCATGACATTGTGAAACGCCACCAACTCCCGACCACGCTTCACCGTACTGTTTTCGTTTTCGTCATCAGAGACAGTCTCAAAGACACGGTCAAACTCTGTCTTGTAGCGACGTGCACATCTGAGGTCATCTTCATGTATGTTCATGTCATCTGGCTAGAATGGCTTTATATCAGCTTCGGAAAAATGCTGAGGCCGACAAAGTACATGCGTTATACTTGCGCTTCGCCTCCAAAGCATCCTGAATCGCCCTAAATTCGAATACATCGTCAAACGTGCCGCCACGCAAATTCCTCGTCACGTCGACTGGTTTCCAGCTGCCCAGATTATCGACAGTTACTTGTAAACACATGAACAAATCGAGGTATTGATCCTCCAGGTTACCAATGGCCTTTTCCGCTTCTACGAGCACTGGATGGCGAGGAGTCAGCAAGAGGAGGTATTCTGTAAACTATGCCTACCGTCGGGAAAGTCAATAACAAGATAGACATTGTCGGGGGACAATACTGGTGCCAGTTGGGAAACTTGCGTTAGTATAGGGTTGAAGTGCACCCTATTCTTTTTTTGCAAGCAAGCCTGCTTAACTTGCGCTAGAAATTTGCCTTCTTTATCTTTGCTCAAGATCGTCTTGCTGTACACGGAGACTGGCTTCTCCAACTGGTAGAACGTGCAATCTCCATAGCTAAGGCGAGCAGGAATATGTTTCTGCAAGGCGTCATCGTTTCGAAGGTTTTTGAAGAATATCGCGACGGGATCGTTAGGTCGACCTGATACAAGGCGTATTTCGTTATTGATAAGGGCTTGGAAGTATACTTCACCTACGCCATCAGTTAGTCGGCCCGAGTCGGGATAGCATGTATGCATTCTTTATGAGCGTGCGTACTCATTGTGCATGCTGTGGCGTAACTGCCAGCAGAGAATGTTGTCAAAATGCAATGGACCCGGAGCAGTCGCCTCGGACTTCTGTCCAAATGCTGTGGACTCCGGGGTCGACCAAGAATTCCAAACAACAAGTTTCCACGTGCCCATAGTGTCACGTGATATCATTGCATACCGTGATCTGCGTTTTGGACCAATTTTCGATGAACCCTTGTTCTACTCGCATACAAAGCTTTCCACTCTCCAGGTACACACGGTCCTCGGACGACATCCGACGTCGGCAACTTAACCACAATGCATCCTGGCTTTATCGTAATGACGAGCGCGCGTTCATGAGCATCACTGAAATGGCAACGTCACGCCCATATTGTCCCACAAGCCATTGAACATCTCCAGCGTCATCATCTCCTCTTGCTGCTTCTCCCCCAGCGTGTCGTACTTTCTCGACCGCCCGAAATCGATCAACCGGAGGCTCAGCTCTGGATTGGCCTGGCGTGTCAGGGAACTCGGTCGGTTTCCCAACCTGCACGACAAAGTTGCGCGGCGCGACCGACCCGTGGATCCAGCCGGCGTGTTGGAACCGCAGCAACATGCTCGCATACTCTTCCCAGTCCTCTTGCGACGGCGTGTCCGGGTCGATGGGCTCGCCACAGTGCTCGAGCAGGAGAATCGGACTGAGGTACGGCTGCCGCCCCTTGTCCTTGCTCGCCGTCGGCCGGTAGTAGCCATAAAATTGAGGTACGATCGCGTTCACGGGGACGAGCGTGTGCAACTGACTGACGATCGTGTATCCGTCATAGTTTTCGAAAAACTGCTTGGGAAACTCCTGGTAGTTTGTCGCCTCTCTGGCAAGGTGGGGATCGTCCTCGAAAGAGAGCTTTGCGACGACGATGAACTTTTCCGTACGTGGGATCGGAGTGTTGCCCATCGGATGCGTACACATCTTTATGTGATCGTATGAAAATGGTGGGTTGAATCCGAAGACCGGCAGAGCGCTCCTGCGTCGACTTGCCCTTATCCTCAGGCTCACTATGTGCAAAGCAAAGCTGTATGGTGTTCGTCTCCTTTCGTTTCATGGCCGCATCCCAAACGCTGTTTCGTTCGATGAATTCAAGAACCTGCGATGGTGGCATGTGGGCCGGGACGCTATCATATATAATCTCGCATTCAATGGTCTCCTCGCCGTCCCCAAGCCTGGGGGCGTCGTTGACCTTGTCCAGCTCCGCTTTCGTTGGTTTGCGTCCGGTCCAACCCTTCAGGCCCCATCCAACGACTTTCATCATCTTCTCGTGTGTAGGTCAGGGGCCTCAGGAGGAGCCGGACGGAGTCAGTACAGTACGTAGTCCGTCTTCGCGTGTCTGTAGCCTTCGTCCCAACCCACTCCACTGCGGTTCTCTCCAGGTGTCGGCGGGGGTCTCCCCCCTCCCACCCTCCATCGTATCGTCCAGTGTCCTTCAACCTCTGTTGCTCCTCTTTTGCACTTTCCTCGAAACATGTTGGGCAGATCTTTGCTCTCTGAAATAGATCACGAGGGAGTTCCCACTCGCCTTTGTAAACGACAGAATGGTTCCCCTCTCCCACTTTGGCAACGGGGGAGAGGTACAAGTGAGCCTCCTCGACTTTGGTCGGTCGACGGGGATAGGAAGGGAGGGGAACCTCGATGAAGGGTTCGTAATTCTTGATCTGTTCCTTGGTCCGCCTGTATCTTATGACGATCAGCGTGCGCGCCTTGAACTCTTCGATTTCCTCGGCTTTGCGTCTCGCTCCTTGAATGTCCTTACACGCGGCTTCGTCAAGGTCAAGAGTGTACATTCGTACAATGTCACGATGAGATTTCCACGATGTCTTGTCAAAGTTGCGTGTTTTTATGGACAGCAAGCGGAATGGATCGTGGACATACAATTTTGGTGGTAATAAATAAAACGGGATGCGTTCCGGGAGACTGATCAGATGGGGCTTTTCAAAGGGAATAAATGGCCACGGTGGAGGGTGGTGACTGGGGTGGAAAGATGATGTGATGGGTATCGTCCGTGAGGGTGGAACGGTGGCGGGGTTCACCTCCCCGTCATGCGTGCACATCGAACACTTGTCGTATATCCGCAGTCGCACTCTCTGATCGGCACACGCGATCAGTTCCTTGGTCTCCACAATCGGCACCAGCCTCGGTTGGCCCTCGGACCTGGCCCACGCAACCGTATCTCGCGCCACACCTGAGTCCAATTCGCCAATCTCGGCCATCGCTTTGAGCAGCGCGCTTCCCGTCGTGCATGATATCATGGCCAGTTCGGGAAATCGGCAGACCGAGTAAAAGTCGTAGAGCGTCGCGCCCCAGGGGTAGCTGTCCGGGGAGGACTTGCCCCGTGGCTTGACCGACACAAGGCCCTTCCCACCAGGTTTGCGGGGCCAGTGGCAAAAGATGGCGCGTTTCTTGTACGTGCCGCCGTGCGACTCGGGGACGGTGTGGAAGAAGGCTTCCTCTGGCGAGTGGCCCCAGCCTGGTGGCCCTGGGGGAGGACGATGGGAGAGTTACCTCGCCGCTTCAGGGGAGATAAGCTGTGTGTACTTCAAGGAGGCGAGGTTGGACGTACGCGCCGTCAGATAAGGTCTCCCTGGGGACCGTGGCTGCGTCGTCCGCGTGCTCGCCGTCGGCATTGCTTTTAGACGTCTCCGTTGTGGTTCTGTTGCGAGTGAGTGTGAACACCCGTGTAGGGCGAAAAGGGGCGTGCACATCGCCAAAGGACAGACGTACCCATCCCCCATCTTCTGGTGTCCTCGACGGATGCAGCCTTCCCGCGGCTCTCAGGCGTGGGCTCAGAACGTAAAAGCGCCTTTCCTTTGCGTGATGGTAGTTTGGGAGGGGAGTCGAGCGCGTACGCCTCCTCGATCGCCCGCTTTGCACGCGGGGTGGTCAAGAATCCGCGTTTCATCCCGACGAGGATAGTTCAGATAGCACAGAAACCGAACTCGCGATCGCAGGTGTGAGAAATGGATGGATGCAATTGCAAGAAAAGAGCGAGACCGCGATATGAGATCGATGTCAATGTTGACATAGGACGCAGACCGGTTCGATTACGGAAATGTCAAAGTGCAATGCGTTTGACAGCCTCCTGACACGATGCCCACTTAGACAGGATGCTGTGAATTGGCTTTCGCCGGACGCACCTCATGTTTCCATCAGGCTCGACCTACCGCCCAGGTTTATCCCTGAGTCCCCTGCATATGCACAAGGATGATACATCTACAAGCACCTTCCAGTGCTCCGCCAGATCTGACAGGAAAAATCACGCAACTCAACAGTCAATATAGCGAAGCGGGCGCCTTTGCTGATGTTCATAAGTGCCAGTACCTGAGCGAATCTAGAGTGGAGGAGGTCTGGGCTCTCAATCCACCGTCTGACTCCAAGCCCTGACCCCGTCCCAGGTTGCTGTGAAAGCATTTCGATTTGGGTTTAAGATGGATAATCCTGGAACTGCTGGGGTATGGTACCTTTTGGCTGTCGATATTTTCAGGTTCTGCTGGTATAACTACCTCCCAGATGATTCGCAGAGAGCTGGGTATCTGGAAGAGGTCAACTCACCGCAATATTGTTCCGTTTTTGGGCACCGTGACTGGATTTGGGAGGCTTGGAAATGTCTCTCTGGTCTCTTCCTGGATGCCCAACGGAACTCTGCATAATTTCCTGCAGAAATACGATGATAAACTTACCGTTGCTCATCGGCTTCAGTTGGTGAGCTCGTACCACCCTGTCACGCGCAATTATTGTGTCGTTCTCATTCCGCCTCTTGTCAGCTACTCGATATTGCCAATGGACTTCACCACCGTATGTGACCAGATTATCCGTGCTGCTGTGTTGCCAACTGACGGTGCCAACTTACACTGGAAAGTGCACTCACTTTCCATTGTTCACGGTGATCTGTCATCAGTGAGTCCAGGATACACATGCTTTTATCTCTCCCACATCTGTATTGCAGAACAATGTGCTGCTCGATGAAGAGTTTAATGCCAGACTGGTTGATTTTGGCTACGCTTCGCTCGTCGGAGAAGTACCAGCAGCACTCGCATACCTTCAGGCATCCGTCCAGCGGCCCGGCACTCTGCGTTGGGCTGCGCCGGGACAATTTTCCCCGGACCCGGAAGAGACGTTTCAGCTCACAGCCCGGAGCGATATCTATTCGTTTGGGAATGCTGCCCTTCAGGTGATTTCTTCCCCGTCAAGATCCATTTGATTCTCATCAGCGTATAGGTGCTGTCCAGCCAAGTACCATGGTCCGAATTTCGGCATGAAGGAGCGATCATTGCTCAATTGACCCAAGGTAGTCGACCGCGCCGGCCCTCTTCCCGTCCCATGCATGACCAGCATTAGGCGTTTATAGAACTTTACTGGTCACCAGTCCAGGACAGACCATCCATCGAATCCTTGGTGTCCTCTTTGGGCGTTTTTCTACAGC
>JBBPKK010000791.1:0-16065 GCA_038089215.1 Tylopilus vinaceipallidus
TTGGCTGAAAGAAGAGGGCATTTCAGCTTGGAAACAGCTTTCATGCCACTTTTTTTCAAGTGCTGGCAAATAGTGTTGGGATGGAGGGGTTGATTTGTGAGATTGGTGAGTGTTTTGGTAACTTGAATAGCATTCTTTGCTCTACCAGAAGAGATGAGATGAACAGCATGGCAAATATTGGTAGAGGAAAGTTTGAATGGATGACCACCAGTGGACTTTTGAAGGTCTGGGTGCTCTTGGGATGATAGCCTGGATATAGTAGCACGCCCAATACCAAGCTGGGTGGCAATAACACGAGCTGAGTGGCCTGCATCAAGTTAAGCAAGAATAGTAGCCTTTTGATCAGTTGTAAGAGATTGCATGATGATGAAAGTAGAGAATAAGGATGTGTGGGAGTATTTTGAAACTCACACATACTATTTACATATGTATCTTTGTTTGTAACTCAAACAAAGCCAAATATAGCTTGATCTGATAGAGATTTTGATCTTTGAGTCAAAAGTACATAAACTGGCCCAATGAGGTGTTCATTTTGTAATGGCCATATCTTGATGGCATGTGAATGGAATCATGTGATGTGTAGAGCAAAGTTGTAGCCAAGGGCCCATACTACAATACACTCCACCAAAGCAAAGTGTAATTTGTTTATGTGATTGCAGTATACTTCACACACTGGATTGGAATCAAATATTGGGCCAGTTTTTGGAGTCACTGTAAGTGAGAGGGGTCAGGCAAAGCATGCAGCACTCTTGGCCCCAGACAGAGCAGGCCCAGGTGGGGCATGAGCTGCAAGGCACTGAAAATGGACCATTTGAGGTCTGGGAGTGGTGGGCAGGTATGATGAAAGATGTGGTGGAACCATGATGGCAAGCAGGCAGGCAGGTGGAGGTGCAGGAAGAAGAGGACACATGCTGCTTACTTGCACTTGTCCAAAGACCATGCTCTGTGGTGCTGCTTGTGCCTTGTAATACCACCAGGTGGATGAAATTTTTGAAACTTGGACAAATAGATACAAACAGTGCATGTGACCCTTGTGTGATGCTTTCATCAAGTCCTGCTCATCTTTATCCACCAATCCACTTCCATTATACTTACCATCAATGCTACCATCTGCCACTATGGCCCCTCCTGATGCCATTATCCTTGCCACATGAGGAATAAAAGCCCAGGAACCTCTTGGCTGTCAAGAAAATCCTATGTGTTAATTCTGGTATGCTTGCGACACTTTTTCCTTAATACACCTTGCATATACATTACAGCTCCAATAGTTAAATTTAATAAAGCAAAACTTAATACTAATACAAAGAAGAAAGAAGCAACATTAGCATGTGTATATCTAATTAACCAACTATTGTTAACATCTGTATGTCCCCCCAACAGCTACCATCCCTGTGGCGACACATCCTCAAGTATAATGGTAGAGATCACAGCAATAGCATGCTGTGATTACTTGGATGACAACCTTGATGCTGCATGGCCAGCATCATGATGCTACATAATGTAGGTGTGTTTTAGTACATACATGCACACATATATTGTGCTTACTCTTGTCAAATGCATGAAATCACTCAAATTTGTAAGGATCAGAATTGAGTTGATCAAAATGTGTAATATTGGGACTGGGCAGAGCCTGCAGTGTCACAAGGCACAAGTGGTGCCACAGAGCATGGTTTTTGGATGAGCCTAGGTAAGTGGTGCACATCCTCTTCTTCCTGTGCATGCACCTACTTGCTTGTCTGCAGTTGTGGTTCCACCACACCTTTCATTGCACCTGCCCACCACTCCCAAACCTCAAATGGTCTGTTTTTGGTTCCTCACAGCTTTCTCCTCCCTGGAGTCTTAGGCATGCCAGCAGGCCCCTGTTGCTGCTGCAAGGCTGTCCCACCCACCCTTGCAGCTTATGCCCCACCTGAGCCTGCTCTTTCTGGGGCCAAGAGCACTGCATGCTTTGCCTGACCCCTCTTGCTTATGTCACCCTCACTCCTTCACATCTCCTCCCTTGTTGCATTATCTGTAGCAATGTCTGAAGAGTGGAATCCATCAACAACAAAGATGCCCAGATTGGATGTGGTGAGGAGCTACCTTGCAACACATATGTATAAGTATTCTATCAGTTGTATTTGGCTGACAGAAAAAATTCAGAGGAGTACTGTCTTGGCTGTTAGTTGTAACAATGCCCATATGTCTATCAATAATACATGTAAGTCAGTTTCCTGTATGACCTGAGTATTGTGACTTATTTTCACAGTCTCACACAGCCTCACTCATGTTGGCAGTGGTCAGATTGATGCTAATTCAATGTGCTCACCAATTTTATAGGGATTGGGCCATTTTTCAGTTATTTGATGCTTGGCTTCACTGCTGTCCAGACAAGATGCACTGGGTCTTACCACAGAACTCAGAAGAGTTTACCTCACTTCACTTCAGTCAAGCCTGGTCTCATTGCAGCTGATTCTGCTTGGACTTGGGCAGTCATGCCAGTACATTTCTTGTTGTTGTTTGTTGATTTGTGTTAATTCAAGCTTGCTGTCAGCTTCAATCAAGTGTAATTGCATATAGATAGGATATCTCTGGGCCAGGTGGTATGCTGCAGGTGTGACAGTACAGGTCTTCTTGTTTGCCTGATGCTCTTTCCCAGAAACTCTCATTGAAGCAAACATGAGTAAGGTGAATCCACCAGCAAGCACAGTCTCCCAGCATCATCTGACATGGGTGTCAGACCCTCAGGGGCTGCATTTGTGGTCATTTCCCATAGCTGTTCATGCATCAACCCATGTATTAGATAGCATACAATATATTGCTTTATTTTGAGATACATACCATTGGGGATGTGATCAAGAACAGCTGGATATCTATCACATATGTACATCAGTCTAGCAGAATCAAGTATGGGTCTGTCAGACAATCAGAGTTCTGAAACTTGATCAAGTATTCTCAAGTGGGTAGCCTCATTGATAGCACACAATACAAGTCAAGTACAATGATACATGGCTATACATTGGTAATACATGGGCATATTTGAGTTTGACAATTTTTGTGATGTACAGCAGGGTCCCCCTCTGTGCAGGTGATGGTACAGCATGTCACAGTCACACATGCTGTACACCTGTCATCCTTTCTGTATGTGGCTGTACAAGCACTACAGTGGTACAACACAACTACAAGATTTTGCCCCCTCCTTCCCACTTTTTTCTGGCTTGGGTGTTCACAATGTAGTAGACAAAAATATAATATTGATTATGTTTATACAGGGCTGAGCTACCATACTCTACTGCCTCACCACATCCACATTACACCACTAGATTCCCCACACCTGCCCTCACCATGCAGAGACCCTCCTCATTGTCATACTTCAATAGCAGTGGAGTCCATGCCCAACTTCCCTGCATTGACACTGTTGTTGTCATTGTCATCATCATATTGCAGTGGTGGTGGAGTCTGCCTTCCCTGCACTGACACCATTGTCACCATCATTGCACCATGGCATTGGCCACTGGCATATTGTCACTATTGTTGTTGTTCTGTAGTGGCAATGGGATCCATGCCTGTCTTCCCTGTGCCAACATCATCATCATTATCATGTGTTGCCATCATCATCACCATCCTGGTGTGGTGGTGGGAGACACTGTCATCATTGACTGCAGTGGCGGTCAGGTCTGCACTGTCCTCCTCATGCTGACATTGTCATCATTGTCATCATACTGTGGTGGGGTTGGGGTTTGTGCCTTCCCCACACCAACACTGTTGTCATTGTACTGCAGTGGTTGTAGGGTCCATGCCTGTCTTCCCTGCACCAGCATTGTCATCATCATGATACTGCAGTGGGGGTGGGGTCCAGGCCTTCCCCACACCAATATCATCATTGTTATCATCATTGTTACACTATAGCATTGGCCATTGGTATGTTGCTGCTGTTATTGTCATACTGCAATGGTGGTGGGGACCATGCCCACCTCCCCTGTGCAGGCACTGTTGTCATTGTGTGATGGCATTGGCCATTGGTGTGCCACTGCTGCTGCTGACACTGTAACATTGTGATGTGGGTCCTGAGTGGGCCTTGAGTGTTCACATCTGTCCTTGTGGTTGTTGTGCTATGGCATTGGCCATTGGTGCCACCATACCACAGTGGTGGCAAGAGTCCATGTCTGCCTTCTCCACCCCAATACTGTTGCTGTCATTGTCATCATCATATTGTGGTAGCAGTGGAGTCCACATGTGCCTTCACTGCACTGACACCATTGTTGTTGTCATTGTGCTGTTGTGTGTTGCTGCTGCCACTGTCATACTGTGGTGGTGGTGGGGTCCATGCCTGTCTTCCCTGCACTGACACTGTCATTGTTGTTGTCATTGCACCATGGCATTGGCTGTGGATGTGCCATCATCAATGTTGTCATACTGTGGTGGTGGTGGGAGCCATGTACCCACCTCCTTCATGCCGACACTGTCATTGTCATCATATGATGGTGGGGGTCCTGTGCCTGCCTTCTCTGCACTGATACTGTTGTCATCAGGATCATACTATGGTGACTGTGGGGTCCAGCTCCTGGCTTCCTTGCACTGACACCATCATTGTTGTTGTTATATCATGGGTGTGTCAGCATCAGCATCAGCACATTGTGGTGGGGGTCTTGCACCTGCCTTCTCTGTGCTGATGCCATTGTTGTTGTCATGCCATGGCATTGACCACAGACACATTGTTATCAGTGTCATAGTGGATGGTGGTGGGGGTCCTGTGTCCACCTTGCCTGTGCCAACAATGTTGTCATTGTCATTGTGCCATGGCATTAGCCATGGGTGCATTGTTATTGGCATCATACTATGGTGGCAGTAGGGATCTTGCACCCACCTACCTCACCTTGACACCATCATCATCATTGTCATCACACCATGCCAGCATTGGCCATGAGCATGATGTCATCATTGTTGTCATTCTGTGGTGATAGTGGTCTGCCCACCTGCCTATGCCAACACCACTGTTATCATTGCCCATAGGGTGGTAATGGTGGTGGCAGGCCTGCCCTCTTCATGCCAAAATTGTCCCCCTCGTCATGTCATGGCATTGGCCAGTGATGTGCCATTGTCATGTTCCTGTGGAGGAGGTAGTGGTGGTACTGTGCATGCATGCATGTGCTGGTGTAGTGGTAGTGAAAACCAACATGACTCATGTGATGTTTGCATTTGAAAAATTCTTCCAAGTTCAAAAGTATTAGAAATTAAAAAATGTACACTTTATTATAGTCTTTATCCTAATGTGACTGGGGGTAGGCTGTGAGAGCTGTGCTGTGACTGTGAGCCAGCTGTGATGAAATCCAGATTGTTGCACTGTCAGGGACTGTATTACTGTATGTATGACATGATGTGACATGATGTGACATGCTGTAGTTACTGTCATGTCATGGAGTGGTTGCCATGTAGAGTCTGAGCTTACTGTAGTCATGCTGTAATTACTGTAATTATGCCATTGTAACTGGCTGTCAGTTCCTGTCCTAAAATCAGAGATTTGCTGATGAGCATTCTAGGTGTCAAAAAATCACTCATATACACAACACTTGGGCACTATGGAACTTATGGTGTTGTGTACAATTCCTTCACCTACTCTTGTGTTATCAGTTGCCACCAAATTTTCAACATGGCTGATGTCCATTTTATACAGTCTGTAGTTCAACACTGCCATACTATTTATTTTGACAAGATCCAGCATGAGCTCTACATCAAGCATCACAAATATGCAACAATTTCAACCATTCTTTGTATCATCCAATGCCTTCAGTTCACACACAAAACAATTTCTGTCTCTGCTGCTGAATGTAATGAAGAAATATGAGCAATGTACATGAACCATATTGCAGCTGAGGTACCTGACCCAAATATGCTTGTGTTTATTGATGAGGCAGCCAAGGATATGCACACATCTACTTGTCTGCAGGGTTGGTTGTTATGGGGACAATGCTGCCATGTGAGGCAACCTTTCATCTGCAGTATGCAGTACTCCATTCTTCCAGCAATCATCCTTGATGGAATCATTGCATACAACATAGTTAAGAGCCCAATTGATAGTGAATGATTTGTACAATTTTTGAGAAACCATGTGGTGTGTAAACACTGTTTTTATTCATTACTTCTGATCTACATTTGATACAGATGCCATTTACCAACCTGTACCCAGGCCCATGTAGTATAATCATCATGGACAACTGCTGCATCCATTATAGTGAGCATGTTTGTGAACTTGTTGAAGACATGCACTGTATGTTATTTTGGGTATAATGAATTCTTATTGATGCATTTCTAGTGTGCAAACTTCTTTACTTGCCACCATATTCCCCCAATTACAATCCAATCAAGCAAGCTTTTTCATCTGTCAAATCATACCTGTGTCATTATTCAGGTGACTTGTTCCAAATGGCAATTGTTTGTGCTTGTCAGAATATTACACCAGAGAAGGCAGCTGGATTTTTTACAGTGAGCAACAAAACCATTGCAATGCCTAACCCCAATCTGATGTGTGAAGTGCACCACAATCACATGTGGGAATTTTGCTTAGCTTTGGTGATACCAAATATAGTAGTCACTCTTGGATACAAATCATTCCCCTATGCCATGTGATTTAAATCACAGCCACATGAGATATACTCCAATAAATCAAGGGTACTCATTGAAACAGTTTTGTTGCTGACATGGAAATATATGAAATTGACATATTTTAAAAGGTTTTTACATAATATATTGGTCATATGATGTACATAAATACTCCAATGATACAAACAAATCAAAATATCACTTCTCTTTTCACTACCAACATTATGAAATCCCTTTCTACTGAGCAAATCACCCACATCACTTCTCTTCTGGAATTGGGTCAATCTACTTGCCAGATTTCAAATGCTACTGGCTTTAATCACTCTACTATTAGTAGAATCTGCTCCAAATACCTTCCCAACATTCCTAGAGCTACTGGTGGATGTCCATCTCTTATTACTCTCACTAACATGTGATATGCTATTTGTCTAATTGGAACTGGGAAGGCTGAAAATGCTGTCCAAGTCAGCCATACACACTCTAATATCAAGAACCATTCCATATCTTTCCAGACCATGCACCATCATCTCAAACAAGCAGGAATGAAGGCTGTAGTCAAGCAAAAATGGCCTCTTCTTTCCAAATGTCATAGGCAGGCAAAATTAGATTTTGCTGAAAGCCATCAGCATTGGATTGTAGAGGACTGGAGGCAAGTTATTTGGTCAGATGAGACCAAAATCTATTGCATTGGGTCAGATGGTAGGAAATGGGTGTGGACAAAGGCAGGAGAAGGCCTTAGTGATAGGCTGGTGGAAGGAGCAGTAAAGTTTGGAGGAGGTTCTTTGATGATGTGGGGTTGTATGACTTGGGAAGGAGTGGGATTGGCTTGCAATATTGATGGTAGGATGGATGCTTACCTCTATGTGAAGATTTTGGAGGATGAACTTCAAGGAACCCTTCACTATTATGGCAAATCTCCAGAGGATGTTATTTTTCAGCAGGACAATGACCCCAAGCACACCAGCAAAAAGGCCAGAATATATGAACAGCAGCTTGAATCACAAGGTATAGGGCCCAACATCCTTGCTGATATTGATGACAAGACTCTCACAGGGATTGGTATCTCAACTGGTGATATTGTATGGCTCAAAAAAGGCAGTTTCACATGGTGGAGCAGCCCAGATGCAAAGCACAAATGCAGCAACACTGTGATGTTAGCTGAATCCAATTCTCACTTGAGAAAAAAGGTCACCTATGGGAAATGGTACCATGACAGCAGAGGTTGTCATTTTAGTGGCCCACCAATGAGAGCACCTGGGAAAGGACCATCAAATGGAAGTGATGCAGACCTGTCAGTGTGAGATGATGGAACTGGGCCAATTGACTTTGGAGACTTGAGGTATGGTGATTATTTGAATGTGCCTGAGCCCCCCACTATCAAGGACTATGATTTATACTACCATTGTGACATTCAGAAACACTGGCTGCCTGTTTTGGATGGTTACTTTGTCAATGAGTCAGACAAGTAGGCACAGTAGCTACCTATACTATGTTGTTTAGTCTTTGCAATTTTTCATACCAAGTCTAAGTATTCACTGATTGTACACAATGCTGATGCATATTTCAACTTAGACTCTGATCAACATACAACATATAAAAGCCAACATATTCTACACCATATAGCCTGACAACCTACAGTGAGCAACAAAACTATTGCAATGCCTAACCTCAATCTGGTGTGTGAAGTGTACCACAATCACATGTGGGAATTTCGCTTATTTTTGGTGATACCAAATATAGTAGTCACTCTTGGCTACAAATCATTCCCTTATGTCATGTGATTTAAATCACAGCCACATGAGATATACTCTGATTGTTACAATTTGCCCTATGCCGCCATATCACACTCGATGGACTTAGACTTATTTTGCTTATGAGCACATGACTAGTTCATGTGACGACCAGCTACAGAGGGATCTGAGCTGTCTGGTGTCAGGCATGCACATGGTAGGGGCTAGACCCTTATCTGCCTCATGTATTTAATCACTGCACCTCATGGTGCTTATCTTTGATTGCCATGCCTCATGGCACTAACGCCGCACCTCATGGTGCTCTAGACCACCTCATGCTAGGCATAGTCTCCCACAAGACATCATGTACTTCTTTCTCTCACGATATGTCATAAATAGATATGCACAGACCAGTATGCACACATGTACAAACAACCCTTATGGTATACTGTATATACATAGTATGAATATGATGACCCAAGGACCTCAGTCAAGTCCTTGTGGCATTCCCTTGTCCACACTCTTGATTCTTATAAGCCTAGTGAGAGTAGCCTGAGCCACGCTATACACTGGTCATAGGTTGCACTTCATTAGGACTTAACTTCTCTTCGCTCACCCTACTCTCTTTGTGCCTGGCAGAGCCTATCTGCTAAACCAAAGCCAGACCCAAGGCATAATGGGACTTTTACTTCTTGGGCACCCCCCTTCTTTTCTAAGTAACCACTCCCTATATGGGAGGATAGACTCTTAGCGACTTAATTGCAGAGTAGTCCATAACCTTGAGAGGTTTTAAAGGTTTAAACACTGTGGCACAACCCCCTTCTCTTTCTATTGCTGAAAAGTGTGTCCATGTGAGGCACATTCATTCTAGTTTACATAGTACCAATCACAGCTGGTGCAAGAGCAGTCTTGTGCCCACCAGTTGCTGATTTATGAACCAAGTCAGGAAGGCTATTGGCCTGATTGGAATATCAGTTGAGTGTGACTAGCCCTCCTGTATAGTTTACAAAAGGATGCTCAGAGTTGCCCACTCCAACCAAGTTCTTGACTGGGAAGCTGGTCAAATCCAAATATGAGTCAAGGTTGAACTGGTAGATGAACCAGAATACAAATTTGACCCCAATGACCAGGTAATGGTCAAAATCAAAGAAGAGGAGATAGACCTCACTCTTCTCAAACCAATCCCCATCCCCAACGCACAGGCATTCTTCCCTGCAGAGCATCACTACAAATACACCCCCCCTGTGGTAAGAAACAGGCAAGATTTAATCTAGGACCCAATGGGGAACTAGTTCAACACTTTTACATACCCCACACCAAGCCTTACAGTGCATCAAGAAGACTCCAACAGGAGCAAAGAAGGTTGCTAAGAGAAAAGTGACAAAAGCTTTATGATCCAAGGCCCAAGGTTCTTAGTAGGAAGTAAGTACTACTAGAACAATTTCATCATTTCAGATTCATCAGACTCCATCCCCCCGTCCCCTAAAAGAATGGATTTTGCCCAGCAAATCCATGATATGCAAGTTCTGCTGGTGGGACTCCAAACCCAGCTTGCAGCTGCCAAAGCACAGGTGATGCAAGCAGAAGCAAAGGCCGCTGCAGCCAAAGTAGCAGCACAAGGACCTCATGCAGAGGTCAAAGTAACCAAAAAGGTCAACCTGATCCCAGATCCAGGGTCATTTAATGGAGATTACTCATGCTTTGACAAGTGGTGGGTAAAGATGCAGGTATACCTGCAGATGAACCAGGAGACCTTCTCCTCAAAAAAGGAAGTTACCCTTGCTGTTCTATCTCAAATTGGCTCAGGAAAAGAGGGAGATAAAAATGGGGCCAGCGAATGGGCCAGGTTCCACATCGAGACAAAGTTGATGGACAACCAATGGTGGTCTGTCAAAGATCTAGACCAGGAATTGTCCCACCACTTTAGGTCCACAACAAGGCAGGGACAAGCATTGAGGGAGCTTCAAACCCTCAAACAAGGCACAAGGCAGACAGAGGCCTATTTCACTCAGTGGAAAACTCTGTATTGGTATGCCAGAATTGATGAGGTGATGGGCATCCACCTTCTAGTAAAAAATGCCTGAGAGGAGATTGTACAACACATCTCCTTCAATCTCCATGGGGACGATGCCCCCACCAACCTATCAGACAAGTACAAAATGTTGGAAATGCATTCAAACAATTTGAGCTCGCCTGAAGCTCTAGCAAATGATGGGGCAACAATGCAGCCGCTGGACCATCCAACCAGCGTGACCCAAATGCAATGAACATCAACACTGCCCAAAAGGGTAAGTGTTTCAACTGCAATGGTGACCACCTTGTTTGCGATTGTAAAAAGCCTAAACAACCCTGCAGCGAATGCAAGTTCCTTGGGGGAGGGCATCAAGCAAATTGCTTGAAATGAGGCAAATCTCGCAAGGCTTGAGCTGCTCAAAAGGAGAGTGGCGATGACAGTGACTCGGACCAGGAAAGCAATAATATCCAAGCTAGCTGCAAGGGGAAGGCTAGAGAAATGCCCAAGTCCATAAATGAAATGGGCTTTGAAAAGGCGAAAGCCTACTTCACAGATGTACTAAACGCCAAGGTGAAAGATGCCAAGGCAGGAAAAGAATAAGGCACATGACTAATCAGGGTGGTCATGTTGCTGAGAACTACTTCAGACATATTACGATAAAAAGAAAAAATACTTATTTTGATGTACTACTACCTGATTCAGACTTGGTAACTTACTTTGATGATGTCACCAAAGCCACGACTCAGGATGAGCCTGAGCACGCCAGACGGGAATCTGGGCTTAATTTGGCTAACAAAAACAAAAAAAATATTTAGTAAAGAAATGCCTAAAAGGATTGTCATCTGCTCTATGGCAAATACTGAGATAAAGCTAGGAGTAACAGTGGCACCAGCCACTCAAAAGAAATGAATGATGGAGGAAGAAGCTTTACTAGATAGCAGAGCCAATGGGGTTTTCATTAATCGGGCATGGGTAGAACAAAACAAAGTACCCATGAATAAGTTGGAAAGGCTGATTCCAGTGTTCAATATAGACAGAACTAAGAATAGTGCTGGAAACATTACTCATATGGCCTCCCTGATCGTAGATTACCAGGGCCATCGAGAAGTCTTGGAAGCTGAGATAACGGACCTAGGGAAAGTAAGCATGATACTCAGATACACATGGCTGAGAAAGTACAATCCCGAGATAAATTGGAAAATGGGGGAAGTAAAGCTAATGAAATGCCCTCAATCATGCTACCTACTGTCCAACTGATCAGCTATTCTTTGAGTACTCAATAAGGAAGAGCTTTTTAGCACTCCATATGTGTACCATCACATTAAAAAAATGGACATTACACCAATGAAAAAGATGGAGAAAACGGCAGAGGAGCTTGTTCCACAACAGTACCACAAATTCATTGAACTGTTCACAAAGAAGGCTTCCAAGCGAATGCCAACCTGACGAATGTGGAATCATGCCATAGACCTAAAGGAAGAGTTCATACCCAAAAAGGCAAAAAGTATATCCAATGTCCATCGATGAAAAGAGGAAGTAAAGGCATTCATAAAGAAACAACTCTGAAAAGGGTATATCAGACCCTCAAAATCACCCCAGACATCACCTGTCTTCTTCATTCCCAAAAAGGAAGGAACCAAGAGAATGGTGCAGGATTACTGATATTTAAATAGCTGAACTATACCAAATAAGTATCCATTACTGTTAATATTGCAGCTGATTGATCGGCTGAAAGGAGCTAAGAAGTTCACAAAAATGGATCTAAGATGGGGGTACAATAATGTCTGAATTAAAGAAGAAGACAAATGAAAGGCTGCTTTCACCACCAAAGAAGAAAGCTTCGAGCTGACCGTAATGTTCTTCAGATTGAACAATTCCCCCACAACATTCCAAGCAATGATGAATGACATTTTCTCCAACATGGAATCATTCATCATAATCTATATGGATGACATCCTGATATTTACAAAGACAAGTAATCAAAAGGAGCATGATGAAGCTGTGCTGAAAGTACTCCAACAGTTGAAGGACAATGATTTATTTATAAAACCTGAAAAATGCTTCTTCTCAGTAGAACAAGTTGAAATGCGCTAGAATGGCCAACCCCTGCAACCATCAAAGGAGTCAGAGGATTCCTAGGATTAGCAAACTTTTACTGACAGTTTATTGATAAGTTCTCCAAATGGGCGAAACCCCTAACCAAGCTAACAAGAAAGGACAAAGCTTGGCAATGGGGAGTAAATGAGCAAAGGGCCTTTGATAGAATCAAAGAAGCCTTCACTACAGCCCCCATTCTCACGTATCCAGACAAGAATGCAGTTTATCGGCTAGAGTGCAATGCTTTGAACTTTGCAACAGGAGCAGTACTATTTATTGAAAAGGAAAAAAAAATGGCATCCAGTAGCATTCAGCTCTCACAAAATGACCCCTGAACAAAGGAACTATCCAATTGCCGACAAAGAAATGCTGGCGATTATTTACATACTTGAGATATGGCGCCACTATCTAGAAGGAGCAAAGCATCAATTCGAGATCTGAACCGATCACACTAACCTCCAATATTTTATGACCAGCCAAGACCTTAACTGATGGCAAGCATATTGGGCGCAATGGCTATCTTGCTTCAATTATATATTAGTAAAGAAGCCAGGAACCAGCATGGGAAAGGCCGACTCTCTTTCGAGAAGAGAAGACCATGCCAAGAGAATAGAAAATGGCAATAAAGGGATAGTTGTAATCCCCGGATCATGTGTATGGAGATCTGAGATCACTAATGTAACCTTAGAAGAAGAGGATATATTAAAAGGCATCCAAGATGCAACCACATTGATGAAAGAATTTGATATGAAAGAAGAAGTGAAAGAAGGCTTCCTCTACCACAATAGTAACATATTCATATTTGAAGGGGATATTAGACAACACATCATAACCTTATACCACAACTCCACCATAGCAGGACATGGCAGAGCAGAAAAAACCACAGAGTTGATCTTCTGATATTATACCTGGGAGGAATGCATGCCCAGATTAAAGATTATTGCTCCCAGCGTGAAAGGTGCAACTAGATGAAGCCAACAAATCAGGCAGTGCCCAGTAAATTATTACCCCTCCTGGTACCTAAGGGACCATGGAAAGATATCTCCACCAATTTCATAACAGACTTACTCTTATCAGATGGATATGACATGATCCTAGTGGTCATTGATAGATTCTCTAAAGAAGTGTGTTTCATCCCCACCAATAAAACCATAACAAGTAAGGGGACAGCAAAGCTGTACAGAGATAACATATGGAAGCACCATGGTCTTCCCACAACGATCGTTTTGGATCGAGGACCACAATTCTCCTTGCAGGTTATGGTGGAATTAGCTGCATCTCTTCATATCTGCCTTAATTTAAGCATGGCTTTCCACCCACAGACAGACAGGCAGACAAAAAGGATAAACTGTGAGTTACAGCAATACCTATGGTTGTACTGTGCAGAAAAACAAGATCAATGGGCAGAATGGCTGAGCCTAGCCCAGTTTACATACAACAATCAGCAGTTGTCTTCTATGAAGAAGTCGCCCTTTCAAGTTATGTGCTCCTATAAGCCACAAATGGGGATAGAGCCAATAATTGCAAAAGCACCTGCAGTGCATGAATTCCTGGATGGGATGAGGTTGACCCTGGATCAGGTTAGAGAAAACCTTGAAAATAGATGGAAAACCATGAAAGCACAAGCCAACAAGAAGCAGTCTGCTGTGCCAGAATACAAAAAGGGAGATAAGGTGTGGTTAAGCACTGAGAACCTTAATCTCTGGGATACATGAATCAGCTGAAAGCTGACTGAGTGATGGCTCAACCCATATAAATTATTGGAAGTGGATAATGACTGGAATGTCATAAAACTACAGCTCCCACATGGCATAAGAATTCACCTGGTTATGAACATCTCCCATGTTAAATCCTATAAGGAATGCCTTGATGGCCAACCAACATACAAGCCTGGACCTATTAAGGTTACAGAAGATGGTTCTGATGAATTTGAGGTTGAGTATGTAATTGCCTCATGTATGAAGGGTCGACATTGTAGGAAACCAAGTTTCCCTATGTTTGAAATCCCCTTTTGTGCCCTATGTAATGCTCACCAGATGTTTCTGGATGGAGCTACAGTCTTTGGTGGTCTTCCGATGACTCTTCCGCTGCTTTCCCATGATGCCCACCACTTTCCCATGCTGCTTCTGCTATCTTCCAGTCGGAAGAACTTCTAGAATTGGCTTTCTGTGTCATCCCATCCAACTGTTCTGTCCTTGGTGTGTTTACTTCTATGTTTCTTCCATTTCATCATTCTTCCAATGGTACTGGTGTCTTTCCACCTTCTGAAGCATGTTGGAAGAGGTTGGAATGTTTGATTTTCACTCAGAACATTTTGTTTTTGGTCAGAAAACATCTTTTCTACATTAGAAACTACTTTACAGTGTTTGTACAGTCCTGGGAATGCCCGGACTATAAAGCACTGTTGCTTACATACACAAGAAAGTTTTTTGCATCTTGTCTGCTGCCCATTTACATCCGCTGGACCATTTCCACCGCCATCACCGCCATTCTTGACTATTCTGTTGGTCATTTATGCTTCTTATGACTTAGAAGACCCACTGCTTCACCCAGAACCAGTTGGGCACCCATCTACCACCTCAGGCCATAAGACCTAGCACTCTTCTACCTGTACGGCCTCTCTGGTCTCTCTGAGGATGAACCATTCACATTCCCTTCACCTATCTGCAGTCTGCCTGCTACAAGAGCAGCTCAGATCTACATTTTACAATGTCTGGAGTACCTAGTCCACTGGTCTGGATATGGGGAAGAAGATTGGACATGGAAACCTGCTGCAAACCTTGGATCAGCTGCAGATGCAGTGGCTGATTTCCATCGGAAGAACCTGAACACTCCTAGGAAGCTTAACTTTATTGACATTGATCATTTCCATGGCCTGTTTAGGCCCTATGACATATTTACCAACTGTGATCCTATCTGGAATTGTCTGGAATCTGATTCTTAGGTGGGGGGTAATGTTATGATTTGCCCTATGCCACCATATCACACTTGATGGACTTAGACTTATTTTGCTTACAAGCATGTGACCATGAGACTTAGCACATGACTAGTTCATGTGACAACCAGCTATGGAGGGATCCAAGCTGTCCAGTGTCAGGCACACATGTGGTAGGGGCTAGACCCTTATCTGCCTCATGTATTTAATCACCGCACCTCATGGTGCTTATCTTTGATTGCCATGCCTCATGGCACTAATGCTGCACCTCATGGTGCTCTAGACCACCTCATGCTAGGCACAGTCTCCCATGAGACATCATGTACTTCTTTCTCTCACGATATGTCATAGATAGATACACACAGACTAGTATGCACACATGTACAAACAACCCTTATGGTATATATAGTATGAATATGATGACCCAAGGACCTCAGTTAAGTTCTTGTGGCATTCCCTTGTCCACACTCTTGATTCTTATAAGCCTAGTGAGAGTAGCCTGAGCCATGCTATACACTGGTCATAGGTTGTGCTTCACTGATAAATCAAGCATACTCATTGCAACAGTTTTGTTGCTGACATCAAGAGTATCATAAATTAGTATGAAGTGTATCCTCCTTTGGCCTCAATCACCTCCTGAATCCTCCTGGGCATACTCTGAATCAATCTTTGACATTCCTCTATTCCAATCTTCTCCCACTCCACTTGAA
>JBBPKK010000792.1:0-16050 GCA_038089215.1 Tylopilus vinaceipallidus
TTTGTTTGAGTGGCTTCGTGACACAGACGCCGTCAAAAACCTCAATGAATCATTGATTTGAGATTCTGAACTGATGTCGTCAGTCTTGGAAGCTGGCAGCATACGTGAACTACAAATTTTAAGACAATTTACGGAACATGCTTTGTAAGCATCGGTCGATGTCGGAGGATACAAAACCTGGGCTCTGAGAAGATGGAATGTGTCAATGGGGCGCTTGTCTTCGTTGTTCGACGACGAGCTCGATCAGAATGGCTTACAAGGAAAACGAGTCATCATTTGATTTTGGATTCTGCCCCCATGTCAAAACCACCTGTAATGTTACAGTTATTGCGTCATCCATCGCCATATCCACATCATCTTTTCGGGACGTTTACAAAGCCGTCGGCTGTCGCTGACACGACGCATTACTGTATCGACAGGAATTCTTGGTCATGGTTGATTCATGCACCTCTCATCTGGCCGCGGTGACATTTGACGTTAGACAACACACGGCGGAAAGACTTGGTTCCTGAACGATTCGCTCCGTCCGTTTTCCCACTATTACCAAGCAGACTTTGAGAAGCGTCCTGCGAGAGGAGTATATAATAGATGAGGTAGCAGAATCGGGCCAGGGTCTTCCTGCTCTTTCCAACCCATACACGCAACAAAATGAAAGTCCTTGTTTTCGGGTGAGTATGGGTTGTCTTTCAACACGACTATCAACACTAACACACTCTACAGCGCTTCCGGCTTCATTGGGTTTCCCATTTCTCAGGCGCTGAGTAGAGCGGGGCACACCGTGTACGGTGTTACGCGTTCTGAAGTAAAGGCCAAGCAGTTGGCTGCAGACGAAGGTCCGTCCATGCCTTTACCCTCATACTCCTGATAATCAGAAACTCACCATCACCTCACAGTTATACCTGTCGTCGGTGAGCCCACGGACACACAAGCGTGGGTCCGCTTGATTCCCACCATTGACGTGGTTATCGAAGCCCTGGGAGGCACCGTCGATCTACGTACCATTACATTGACCCTCCTTGATGCTGTTGCCACCGCTGCACAATCCACCCGTCCGGCAGGATCTCCTAAAGTGACCTTCATATACACCTCAGGTACTTGGGTGTACGGGGAGAGTAGAGATGAATACGTCTCGGATACTACGCCTCTCACAAACCCCATCCCCTTGGTCGCGTGGCGTCCGCCCGTCGAACAGGCGGTGCTCAAAAACGACCGGGTGAACGGGATTGTGATCCGTCCTGGGTTGCTCTATGGCAAGAGCGCCTCGCTGTTGGAGTCGGTATTCGAAGCAGCCGAATCGGGGCGTCAGGTGGCATGGTACGGCACGCCCGGGGGACGATTTGCGCTCATTCATCCCGACGATCTTGCCGATCTGTACGTTCGCGCAGTCGAGAAAGCGCCCCTCCTTGGCGGGCTGGCGATCAATGCGTGCAACGACGCCACCGAGTCCATCGACGACTTTCTGCAGAGGCTAGTCCAGGTATCGGGTGCCAAAGGGCCACATGGGTGGATCAAGCCTATGAATCGTGCGTCATGGTTTTCCTTTTCTCTTGGTTTGGTTGGGGACTGAGGGTCCTTTGGTTAGCATTCGAAGAGGCGCTTGCGGCCACCGTTCTCGTTCGTCCCTCGCTTGCGAAATCTCTCCTGGGCTGGCAGCAAAAGAAGCCAGGCCTGACGGACGGGCTTTCACTTTACTATTCCTCCTGGAAGGCATCTCGGAGTAATCAACCCAAGGAGAAGCTGTTCGTTGCGAGACAGTAATCGGAGAGCATCTACGATGCAAACATGTCAGGTTATTTACCGTAACAGTGTGTCATATCTGTAGAACGAACCTGTAAGACGCGGAAATTGAGTCAAACTAAGTATCATTGCATGTCGTCAGGACAATAGAAGTGATACGAGCGTTCAGAGTTTGATGGATTGAGCTGTTCACGATTCGAAGCTTGACCCGTGTAATCGCAGCAGATCTTGAAGCAGAACTGTGAACGGCCCATCCCGCCCTTACGGCGAACCACCTTGCCATCTATGTTAGACCACTGGCAGCCCCAGGTGGAACCTTGCGGGATTGCCCACATCAACATCTCTTGTCACATTTCCTCGTAGCACAGTACTATGGTAGCACAGGCAACGCGCCCCTTTTCGGGCGAGCGCCATCACGCAGAACAGTGACAAACTTGAAACATTGCCTTTCTTGTTCGACCCTGTTCGGGACTTATATTCCGTAATTTTGATCATCCCAAGTCACTATGGTATGTCCACATGGTCCATCTTACCTTCAGGCAACGTCTCCGCTTTCGATCTGCAGAATGTCGGTATCGGAGAAGAAGAGGTGTGGTGGATGACAGACAATGCTGCGAGTCCGTAGCGCTGCGCAAGGCGAAGGGAACCGAAGTTCCTCACTACTAGTGGCTCTCGCGCAGACTACACCCTGGCGGTTCCTCAGGTTACATGGGCGACCAACTGCGTACGCGACCACTGGTGGCTTACCCCTCTAACCCAGGCCTTCCTGAGGACACGTTATCACGCACGCTGCACACACTACTAACGGTGGAGTTTTTCAGTGTGCTCCGCACTGACGTACAGGTATAGCGTTTCTTTTTTTGTTTGTCCGTCGTGTTTCGCCACCCGCTCTGGAGTCCGAAGCTTCGGATGGCCAATGATTTCAGGAACTGTCCAACGACTACGTTATAATACCTCCTGGTACCTGTAGGGGTGATATCATCTTGAACAAGTAACACTGGGTTAGTGCAAGAAATTTGCAACCTTGCTCAGATTCCTTGACAGACGAGACAGAACTACATGTCGTTTCTTTGCCTCTTTGCCTCCTGATATACAAATGCAGCTTGGAATATGCCACAACAGTCTCCTTGTCGATCCGCCCTTCGGTAAGCCAAACACCGTTCTCACGTAAAGATTAATATCCGCCCAAGTAGATGGGCCCTACAAACCTAACCCGATGAAGAAAGCAAGAGGCGTTATAAGGACCCGGATAGTTCATCTGGGTCTTTGGATCCCATCCAAGCAATGACCGTCAGCACGATCGTACGTGCTGTTATATGAACTTGCTCGCACAATCACTCCATTTAATTGGTTCCGCTTAGCCGGCGCGGGCGCAGATACTTGTGATAGGAGGCGGCCCTGCGGGCAGTTATGCTGCGGCCGCTCTCGCAAGAGAGGGATTTGAGGTGGTACTCATTGAGGCATCCAGGTTTCCGAGGTTTGTACAGGTAACATCGTGATCAACTGATCCTGACGGTCTTAATCAGATATCATATTGGAGAGAGTTTACTACCATCAGTTCGATCGTTTCTGAAATTTGTGGGCGCAGAGGAGGCTGTGAAATCTCATGGATTCACCGTCAAGGTTTGTGACAGTGTTGAGAAGGTACGCTTCATTCAGCAATACGACTGAATTTTATATAGCCAGGCGCAGCGGTCAAGCTTAACCAGCACAAGCGGGAAGGGTGTACGTATTCTGTTGCTGAAGTATTACAGGCTACCATGATTCACCCGAACGGATTTCATCTCTAGACACTGACTTCGTATCACTGGACCCTAATAATGGGGCTTGGAATGTCGTGAGTGTGGAATAACCGACTCGGTGGAATGCATCATCTATAGGATAAAATACATAGATCCGAGAGGAGTTCGACCACCTGTTGCTCAAGCATGCTGCAAAATGCGGTGCGACAGTGGCAGAAGCGACTAAAGTTACAGAATTGCAATTTGAAGGCGAACGTCCAGTCTCCGCCATGTGGTCATCGGGTAGTGGTATCGAGGGACAGATTGGATTCAAATACTTGGTAGACGCCTCAGGGCGGAACGGCATCATGTCCACTCAACATCTCAAAAACGGGCACTTCAATAAGAGCTTGAACAATGTCGCGTGCTGGGGATACTGGGAAGAAACTGGATGTTATATGCCAAGGACCACTCGAGAGAACGCCGTGTGGGTTGAATCCCTACCCGGTAAGCTTAGAATATATGTACATAAAAGGTTTTGAGGCTGATTCCCTAATGTAAAGATGAGTCCGGATGGGCGTGGTTTATTCCGCTTCACGATGGTTCTACCTCCGTTGGAATTGTAATGGACCAGGACATCAGTAGCCGGAAGAAAAAGGAACTTCGATGTGCCTCCGGAACTTCGTCCCTCTAAGCACATGACTCGAAAGAAGTTTACCAAATACCTGGCTTAGTGAAGCTTCTCAGGAATGCGACTCTCAGAAACTCGGGACAACTTCGAGCAGTCAAAAGTGCAAGTGACTATAACTATTCCGCGTCGGCGTATTCAGGTGATCACTATCGCATCGCAGGAGATGCTGGTGGTAAGCTACTGGCATTTTAGACGCATGGATGGCTGATCATCAAATTATTGTCGCACACACTACAGCCTTCGTAGATCCGTTCTTTTCGTCAGGAGTCCACCTTGCGTTCACAGGTGGTCTTTCTGCAGTTGTATCCATATCGGCTTCTCTCCGTGGCTTAGCCACAGAGGGCGAGGCGCAGTGTTGGCACTCCTCTAAAGTCGGCACATCTTATACCAGGTAAGTACACACATACAAGCGTGGCCAAGACATTACCCGTGTTTGGAAAAGATTCTTGTTCGTTGTATTGGGTGCATACAAGCAAATCCACAATCAGTCGCTCGATGTGATGAGCGATGTCGACGAGGACAATTTCGATCGTGCGTTCGATCTGATCAGACCTGGTGCGTACCATCCATCCTGTTGTCTGTTTTACCATGACATGAATATCATTTCCAGTCATCCAGGGAACAGCGGATGTTGGAAAGGCTCTTACCGATGACGAGCTCCAGGTGCGGCCCCCTCTGTCCTCTGATCTTCAGTGATGGAGTCCAGTGCAGAAGACGATGTATTTCTGTCGCAATGTGTTTGCGCCAACAGATCCCGAAATGCACGATGCTGTCGTTGCAAGGTGCGTGCTCTGATGTCTGACATGATGACTGCCACTGAACGATTCGCTCCTAGACTTGCGCCCTCCTTGACAGACCCTCACGGCGAAATCATGACAGACGCTCAATTGGACAGTGTTCTTGATCCCGCAGATGAAGACGCAAGGCACGTCTTGAGAGAAATACATGCCCGTAAGCAAATCCACACGATGTATAATCCGATGGAGAGCTTTCGCACCGAGAATCTTTTTGGATTTAGAGCTGTTTTAGAACGCGGGAAGTTAGGCCTTGTGTTTGCTTAAGTGAAAAAAGAACAGATAACGGTGCGTATTATGGCCGCCGCAGCGAGGGTCAGGGGCCTCGAGAGGAGCCGGGCGGAGTATAGGGAAATCAGTGCAGTACATAATTCGTGTTCATGTGTACATAGCACAGTCACGGAGGAACCATCAAATTCCAATACGCCTGGGGTGTCAAGGCCATTTGCCGACTCCCACGAAGTGAAAGAGGGCTCTCCCTAGCCAGGCAGGTTCAGTTCTCTGTTAAAGCGATCGCAGACACATTTCGCCAATTTCAGAAATGGTTCATTTGACTTTGTTTTGGTGCAAAGAGTTTCCAAAGTCCCCAGAATGGTTTTAGCAGTCCGCGGGAAGAGCTAATATTACAGCAACTTAATTTAGCTGGTTACACCACACATCTGGGCCACCAGGCCTGATCACAGTGTACTTCGAGAATTTAACAGATACTCGTGGGTATCCTCTATCGATCGGAGTAACGGAGCTGAATGCTGCAAAGCCCCAGGTAATCATTACATAGGAATGGACGACAGTGAAGCCATGCGATACGGTCCCGGAGTGTACCACTCATCCATGTTTTGTCTTCTAGAAGGAAGCTAATGATCAACGTATCAGGCGCCTCAAGCGACAAGAACTCATTTTTGAAGAATGTGCAAAGTAAGTGGAAGTATGCTTAGTTCCTCAGATCGCGTTTAAAATCGAGATTTGCAGGAATTCGCAGATTTCCGTTCTCCAGGAGTTGGATAGGTCGAAATATGATCGCATCAGAGAATCCTGGTCATCGTATGTAGGTTACCATTGTATCTATGACCTGAGCTGATGGGACGACCATTTAGACTGCTTCAAGGCCCTACGCTGCCCCAGACCCTGTCAGACGTCCCCGAAATGCAATCTGAGTGGCTCAGGTAAGCAAAAAATATTCACTTTTTGACCCGGTGAAATAAAGATACCCTACAAAGTGACGATGCTCTTCTTGATGTTTTACCAACAAGGATCCGTGCTCATGTCTTCAGGGCACTTCCTCTGCGGGTTATAAAGCTCCCCGAAATGAGGCTTACGGAACGAAGCGCTGTTGCGGAATACGTCATTCAGAACAAGCTCAACAATATCAGCGCGGAGATATACAGGAAGATGATCAGTGTGGTCGGAGACTCTACCACGTACAACAGAGGATTCTCGTGGCACAAAACCAGATTCCAGAACGCATCCATTGCTTTATACGTGAAGGAGCTGACAAAGTTCGCCGTTCTGTCACATACATGGGGACAGGATGAACCAAGTCACGAGGATTTCATCCTGAAACGCAATACAACAAATTCGCAGGGATACAGGAAACTGGAGGAATTTTGTAGGGTTGCTCACGAGCAGTATGGGGTTGAATTCGCTTGGGCGGACAGAGTCTGTATCAACAAGCTCAGCAGCTCGGAACTGGACGAGTCGATTCGTTCCATGTTTAGATGGTATCGCGAGTCATTCGTCTGTATCATCTATCTTGCCGACACAGTCAATCGTGGACCTTCCCCTTGATCGGTGGTTCACTCGAGGGTGGACTCTGCAAGAGCTCCTCGCGCCGCAGCGGATGAAATTCTACAACAAGAGCTGGCACCCCCTTACCGATCTACGAAATGATAAGCTCAACCCGCACGGGAAGCTGCACCAGTTCCATCCAGATTACGCCTCGCACCTTTGCAGCTTTGACGAGAAGTATTCTCTTCAATTAGAACTGCTTAGGGACGGAATCTCTGCAGCTACTTGCATCTCTTTCCAGGACATCTGTGACTTCCAACCTGGACTCTGGGACCCCCATTCCCCGAGGGTATGAAGTGGATCGCCAGAAGGACTACTACAAGCGGTGTTGGGTGTCAGTATCTCCGTCGCGTATGGAGAAGGTATGAAACGCGCCTTCTTTCGACTGTTCCAGGCAGTACTCGAGGTAGATTGGTCTTCCAGTTGGTTTTTGTGGGGAGGTAAACCTATCCCATCCCACGTTCACCCTTCGAGGACGATACCTTCTTCTCCTGCGTGCTATTTGTCTTGGGATTCGGACTGCGATCGAGCAAGTACATTCAAGAGGGAACCTATCACAGTTGCGAACGCTGGCCTGCCTCCGCGTTGGAATCCACGAGAATTTCGCAAGCGTGAACCTATTTCCCTCACAAATACAGGGCTTCCGATGAAAGTGTTGGTAGTTCCTGCGAAGGTGACTCACACCGCTTCCGGCCTTGCTAATTTCGGCCCAAACAAGGATGCCGACATCACTTGTCCTTTATCTCGAGATACCATCAAGATGGCTGGCGTTCCGAACGACATAATCTATGTCGGCGAGCATCAGTTTGCGCTGGGTATCCTTCGTATCGATTTGGGGCCGTGGACGACTCCAAGGCGCATATATGCCATCCTGCTGCGTAGATATCACGGACCGTATCGAATTACGTCTCCCGGCACGGACCGTCACGAATACACCCCATGGACATGTACAGAGTGGGAGAGATGGGAGACGGAAGGGATAATCACCTTTGTTCTCAAAGACGAGTTTTATCGCATGGACACGGATGACTGGCTTTCGGTCACCATCTCAAAGTCGGAGGCAGGGTGGCAAGAAGGGGGTAGTCAGGAACCCAGAATAGAATCTCAGACGGTGTACCTATAGCTCTGGCTCGGTATGCGCGTTTGAACCGTTCGCTGTACTCCGACGTTGGCTGATTCTGGTCTGATTGCGGGGTGTTCGTAACTGATTGAAATATACGCCTGGCCAGCCTTGTTAAACGGCGAGAAAGGAATATTTATACCTTTCCAGTAATTAATTGATAAGTGCCCGCGACGTTCAAACTGAGGGGTACATGCTCACCCAGCAGTGTACACAGCACGTACTAGAAAAGCATCAGCGACCGCGTTACTGGCACGAAGCATAACGCAGTTTTGATCAAAAGTGTGGCGAGAAGGGCAGGCCGAGATCTGTCGGATGGTCTTGGGTAAAGACGATCAAAGAATGAGACTGAAGTTGATGGTGACAGAACGATCGCTATGCAACCCGTTGTGGCTGTGCAGGGCTAGGAGCAGCGGAGAGGACCGAGCGGAGTCAGAGCGGAGTCAGAGCAGAGTTAGAGAGAGAGTAGAGCAGTGATCATGTGTAGGAGAGGAGAGGAGATCAACGGCGAGCGACGCGGACAGTCCTGGCTTCTCCACCGTCAACAATGGTGATCAAGTATGTGCACTTCAAGTGTGTAGAGTAGCATTAGCATAACACAGTGTAGGTCAAGGGCCTCGGGAGGAGCCGGGCGGAGTCAGTACAGTATGTGTTCCACTGCGTCCTCTCCGGGTGTCAGCGGGGGTCTCCCCCTGCCCCTCTCTACTGATCTAGTGCAATTACCAGGCATGCCTCCGGACGAAAATGTTATACCATCGGACTTGGGTGAAAGTTGCTGTTGTCAGCTTTGTCTAGCCACACCTCACCACCGAGCAGCCATCACGGAACTTCTATTACGGTTTACAGTGACTACAAGGTTGTGATCACAGGCAAAAACCAGAAGGTGTGTCAAAGGTGCGTGAAGAAAATGAAAATTTCGAGTAGGCCCCACGAGCCGCCTACTCCATGCCATTTGAGCTCACCGTGCTACAGTACATCGACAGAGGTACATATACATGTTAATACAGGTTCGCGTTTGGTCGTCCGAGACCCAATTTGGATATCTCTCTTCAGACCTGCGTATGTGTCATGGTTCCGTGCAGAACGCAGCTAGAACTACGACACCAACTTGCGCTGCACAAGGTCGACACCGAACGACCACGCAGGAAAGGCGAGGTCCATCGTGCGAGTATCTTGTTCCCAGCCCCGACCGGTGACGTTTCACCAATCCAGCGGATCCTCAGCCCGTAGTGCATGCATTTGATATTACTCGGAACACATAAGCAAAATGGAACCTTCGGCTGATTCTCAAGTCACCGCATTCTGTGCCATTAGTGGCACCAAGTCGGGGGGGGGGGCTCTACCCGGCAAGTGGAACCATACCCGGACCTGCACAGTCACCTTCGAACTCGACGTTCGCGGGAAGCTGCGGACCATTTTCCTTCAAGACTCATGTGAGTGGCCAGACTACGATCAAGATCTCTGATGGAGATATCGGAGCTCGGTGAGTCGATGACGAAGAGGTCGATCATGAATTGTTCTTTTGCAAATCTCCTTGTAATCAAAAAATCTGATTGGGGATACAAGCTGAGGCAGAAAAAGTGGCAAATTTGCCTCGAGTGGCCTATTTGAAAGATGGAGGACATACAGCAATCACATATGGATGGGTCTCGGACTCGGAACCTGGCGCTGACATGTCCACTGTTTCATGACTTGCCTTCAGCTGGGAGCCTTCCGTATCAAAGGATGCTCCTACAGCATCCTTGTAGTGCCCGAGCTGTGGTGTCCTTGGAGTGGCCGTCACTATGATCTTGAAGTTTGTCGAAGTATGCAGAGTTATCCGGCAGCCATGGTGGCGTGTGGGCAGTGTGGAAGTTTCGGCCCCCGTATCTGACGGTTGGCCAACACTGCGGACCCGGTTCGATTGTCCACATGGTGTCGGTACGGCATGCACTAAATCATGTCCTTTTTCGGAACACTTTGGTTCACTTCACGGAAAGACTGCGAGAAGCAAACGAATATTATTACTTGACGGAGTAACGTGATCGCTTGGCTGACGTCCCATTCTAAACAGAGTCTGATGAGTTAGGTCGACGGGCCTGCGCGCCGGGCGGAGCTTTCTATGCAATGCAGGTGGTGCCTCGGACTTTTCAGCTCACCCATATGCACAAGCACCGCACAAGAACCTCCGATCAGTCCCGAAGGTCTCCATTGGCAGCCCACTTCATAGGTCACTAGTTTTGTAGGGGTATATTCCCTTTCAAGTTCAAGTTCGCGTTTGTTGTTCGGAACACAGGGTGATATATGTTCTAACTTCTGGCATCGATTGGAAGCGAGTTCCGTAATATTCAAGTTGGACACTGGTGAGCGGGATTGTTTGTCGAGGCTGAAATGGACCATAGAGATGGTTCGGCACGACCGAAAATGGCTTCCGAACAAGACCGAGCATTCAGGTTGGACACTAATTTGTGGCGAGGTCTTCTGCACCCTTCAGGTTGACGGAATAGGAATATTTTTTTGTCTGTCTCGTCTCGGCAGCCACACTAAAGGGGCCGACAGGTAGTTACGTTATTATACTTCCTGCCAGCGGTGCCGGTACAGCCTTCCGTGGGCTGCGGCTAGTGCTACACTCAGTTTGTGCAGGATGTGCACTCGCAATTGCAATTAACGTTCTTGGACGGATGAAAGAGTAATAATACGATTTCTTCATCAATGTGCCTTCAGACATACAATGTCAGACCGGAATGCGGAACTGTCCTTCTCGTGAAACAATCACGTTGGATTTCTAAGTTCTTCGATGTCGGTTTCAAACTATGTGACACTACGTACCCTACAGGATGGGTATGGTTTCCGCCGTTCCGATGTGAAGATTGAATGACCGACGATCGTTCTTGTCAATACGCCTTTGGTCCCCGGATGGACCTTACTCGATGAAGGTAGAATGGGTTGTTATAAGGTCATTGATTCGTTCTTCTAGATCCTCGGATGATGCACCTGCAAATAATGACTGTCGACTATCGCTTCATTGGTTCAGGTTCTAGTGATGTTAAAGGTCTGGCTAGGCTCAAAACTATGGCTTGGACTCTCATGGCTCCCGAGGACCTGGACCTGATTAATGTTAAGGCCCAGGCCCAATGTGCGGTCAGGGGCAGCGGGACGGTGGCTGGTGGCTACTTCGATGAAATTCAGGGCGGTCAAGACTCAAGAGCGCAAATAACTTTAAAGTATAGCTGTTCCGTGCAAGTAATCATTATTGGTGTGTTGCGTTCAATACTGACGACCTATCACCTCAACTTTACGCACCCTACAACGTTCATAGATCCGTTCTTCCCTTCTGGGGTCCACGGCCGTATCCATTTCAGCTTCCCTGCGCTCAGCCACGGCGAGCGAGGCGCTGCACTGGCATTGCTCTAAAGTTGGCACGGCTAAGGCCAGGTACGTGCGCAAATAAGTACAAGTGCGGTCAAATCGTTTACCCGTGTCTCGAAAAGGTTCCTGCTCACGGTCGTGGTGAGAGCTTGCAAGCAAATTCGCAATCAGCCGCTCGATGCGATGTGATAACGAGAACAATCTCGACCACCGTGCGTTTTATCTGATCAGATCCGGTACGTTCTGTCAGATCCATTTGTTTCGCTTTGCGATACATAACCTTGGTCGCATCCGATTGTCCAAGGAACAGCGGATCTTGAAAGGGCTCTTACCAATAAAGAACTCCAGGCGGGGTCCTTATGTCTCCTCGTTGTCCGAAGTTATTCCGTCAGACCATGGCCATATGCTTCCGCCAAGAGATCTTGGTATGCACTTGCTACTCACAAGTTTTGCATGAGTTGGCGGATCCGTATAGATCGATCATGACAAGAGTTAAACTGGACAAAATGATGAGTAAAATGCACGCACGCACGCAAGTCCACACGGTGTACGATTCGATGAAGGGTTGGGGCAGCAAAAATCATTGAGGTCGTTTTGGAACGCGAGAAGTCAGACTATGTGATTCCGTGAGCGAAAAGTCCCATTGGTAGGGCCAGTTGCGTTACAGAGAAACGCAAATGGGTGACGTACTATGAATATGTGTATGTACATTATGGAAAAATGGACTTGAATAACTTCCTTCGATGTGGCGTTGTTTGGGAATTTAGGGACTTCTAATGAACTTTTTGTAATGCTCATAGCCGCGTCCCGCGCTGCGATAACCCCAGCGGGAATATGTTGAACTTGCACAAGTTGTAGGGCCTCTAAGGTGGCCAGAGGGTGATAGCCTCAAACTTCACAGTAAACTTTGACTCAGTCTCGGTAACTACCGCGATGACCCGGCCACCTCGGACACCGCCAGTGACTGCTTCCCCGCGACTAAGCTACATATGTTTTTTCTAAGCTGCGCGCTAAACAAAGTTAGCCCTGCATGGGACCCGGTACATCGAAGCACCCAAGTTGAAGTAACGTTTTCATTTGCCCCCTGGCTTGCCGCTTTGCTGACTGTTCCCGAAAGCCCGGGACCTGTTCCTGTGAATTCGTCGTCCATAATAGTATACTGGCAAATGGAGATCAATTTTTCTGTTTTTGTGTCGTTCGAGAAATGAATCGTTCTCCAGCGGTACGTTAGTGGTTCGCTCGATGCACGATCTGCTCAATCTCAATGGAAGGAAGGGTCTCGATCGAGGTTCGCTGCTAAGCGCTGACTTCCCCTCGGCTTTCGCTGACATGAACTTTCACGGCTGTCATCGTTCCATAGTTCATTTCATAGGTCACTATCCTCCTAAGGGGTATTCGCGTGCCGTATCCGCAGCTACTAAACATTTGGGCTCTTTGAAATTCCCGAAATCGGACTAGCACCACTTTCTATCCTATCGGTTGCATCCGTCCTCCAATCGGAGCATTCGATTGCTCACAAAACAGTCGTCATCGACATGTGATGCCGTTGCTCATTCGCTTTGCATTTTCCGCGCTGCCGTGAGCCGATTCTAGACAGGATGGTCCTACATCCAAGACAATTGCACCGGGTTTAACATGGCATAGCCTGCGATCTCGTTTCTGAGAACGCTCTGCGGGCCTGACCGTTCAATAACATGTGTCCGTTCATATGTCTGTGTATGGATCACACCTGATGGAGAAAGCGAAAAACTGATATAAGGCGAGTGGTTTTCCGGAAATTATGTGCACTGGCAGTTCATTCACGCACAATGTCCGTCGTAGCAGTCGTACGTTCTCCTGCATCGGCTCATTTGTGCTGTCGTCTCATTTGTCCGCTGTAGCCCACTAAAGTACAAATTCTTGTGATAGGAGGTGGTCCCGCCGGCAGCTACACCGCGGCTGCGCTTGCGAGGGAAGGATTCGAGGTTGTACTCTTGGAGGCATCCAAGTTTCCAAGGTTTGCACCCAGTCAACTGTGTAAACAAGTCCTGACAATGTTGCAAAGGTATCATATCGGAGAGAGTTTGCTACCATCCGTTCGACCCTTTTTGAAGTTCGTGGATGCGGAAGAAGCTGTGAAATCCTACGGATTCACACGGAAGGTGTGTGATAGCACAATCGGCATGGCCGCCAAGCAACACGACTGACTTTCGTTGTAGCCAGGTGGTGCGATTAAACTCAACCAGCACAAACGGGAAGGATGTATGTATCCAGCTTCCCTCCCTATGGTTGCCCCATCTGCTCATCGATGCGGATTTTAGACACTGACTTCGTAGCGTTGGACCCCAATAGTGGGGCTTGGAACGTCGTGAGTATCATCTTTGGTATTTGCCCAGGTCCAGTTATGCTGATATCATAGCAGATTCGTTCTGAGTTCGATGACTTGATGCTCAAGCATGCCGCCAAGTGCGGTGCAACAGTGATTGAGGAGACCAGGGTTATGGACCTGCAATTTGTGGGCGAGCGTCCCGTCTCCGCCGCCTGGATATCCCGCGGTAACATCAAGGGACGGATAGACTTTGACTACTTGGTCGACGCCTCGGGGCGGAGCGGGATCATGTCCACCAAATATCTTAAGAACAGGCACTTCAACAAGAGCCTGAACAATGTTGCATGCTGGGGTTATTGGGAAGGCGCCGGATGCTATATGCCGGGTACGACGCGCGAGAACGCCATATGGGTCGAGGCGCTACCCGGTCCGTACATTTTCTATCCGGAATTTGCGGAGGCTGATCGCACAGTGAACAGATGAAACTGGATGGGCATGGTTCATTCCACTTCACGATGGCTCTACCTCTGTCGGAGTCGTAATGGACCAAGACTCCAGCAACAGGAAAAAGAAGGAGCTCCCACGTGCTTCCGGGATGTCCATTCTCCAGGCGCACTACTTAAAAGAGGTTCACAAGGTACCTGGCTTGAAGAAGCTTCTTGGGGACGCGACCCTCAGAAAATCGGGACAACTCGGCGCGGTCAAGAGCGCAGGTGATTATAGTTATTCCGCGCCATCGTATGCGGGGGATCACTACCGCATCGCGGGAGATGCTGGTGGTAAGTTACCGTATTTTTAGACGCATGGGCAACTTTTCATCTCAACTTCACGTGCGCTACAGCTTTCATAGATCCGTTCTTTTCGTCCGGGGTACACCTTGCGTTCACGGGTGGTCTATCCGCAGCTGTATCCATCTCGGCTTCCATCCGCGGTTTAGCCACTGAAGCCGAGGCTCAGCGTTGGCACACTTCCAAAGTGGGCACGTCATATACTAGGTATGTTTGCAGGCTAAATTCCAATAATTTTGCGGTTTATTCATGTTTGTGCAAGGTTCTTGCTCGTCGTACTAGGAACGTACAAGCAAATTCGCAACCAATCACTTGACGTGTTGAACGACATCGACGAAGACAACTTCGATCGTGCATTCGACTTGATCAGGCCTGGTACGTGCCATTTCCTTCCGCCTGCTTTTCGTTGACATAGTATCTTGTTCAGTCATTCAGGGCACTGCGGATGTCGGCAAGAGCCTTACCGATGACGAACTCCAGGTGAAGGGACTATGTTACCTCGCTCTTTGACGTTACTTACCCAAGCTCCAGAAAACAATGGACTTTTGCCGCAATGTGTTTGCTCCGACGAATCCAGACATGGACAAGGCTGTCGCTGCAAGGTACGTGTCCCCTTTTCTTCGTTGGAGCTGTTACTAAGTGATGTCGTCAGAGTTGCGCCTGAGTTGACTGACCCACACGGCCCGATTATGACCGATGCTGAACTAGACAAAGTACTCGATCCTGCTGACGAAGAGGCGAAGCATGTCGTAGGCAAGATCAATACTCTCAAGCAGATTCACACCATGTACAGCCCGATGGAAGACTTTGGCGCTGTAAATCACTTTGGGTTTAGAGCCATTTTGGAACGCGGGAGTCTCGGCCTCACAGTCGCTTGAGTGGCAGGTATAGCCTGTGTTACACGGGCAAGCCGGCGTACCTTGACTTATTTTTATGGATATAGTTTCGTTCATCTTATGCCATATCACTCGGGCGATTTAACGCCTGCTAGTTCTGTGTTTTTATATCTCCCTGAATTCGTTTATGGTTTAGAGCTGTACGAGTATATTCTTCACCCGTACTTTAAATTCCAGATGCATTTTGTGGTTGTTCGTATGGCTCGATGGAATGAATATACAAATCTCTTATTATCCAGGTTCTGCGAGAATGTTGACATATCCATACTTGGCTCAAGCAGCGGCCGCCGCGTCATCCAACTTATTGTTATCCGAGTGGACGAGTTACCACCGTCGATGTACCATTGTCCCACTCGCGTCAGCTTTCTTTTCCCTCTTGATGCAGATCTGACGGACCTCATCCTCACTTCGCTCACCGATATCCACGCTCTAGAGTCCTTCGTCTTGTCTTCAAAGTTCATATACGGTGTCTTCGATGCCCGCCGCGCGTCGGTCCTCCGGGCCGTCGTGTCCAACCAGCTCGGGCCCGTCGCTCCGCCTGCACTGCGGCTCCTCAAAGTGATGATGGACGTCGATGCCTACTGGCACGGCTGGCTCTCACCTCTCCCCGCCGGCAAACTGCCCCGGGAGTCGGACGTCCAGCCCAGCGACCCGGACACGACCCTCACCGCGCGGGAGGCCCACGTGCTGGCCATGAACCACGACGTGGTCGACGCGCTCGAGGCGCTCTACAGCTGGAGGTGATCGGTTTCCGCGGTGCTCGTCGGCACGGCGTCTTTCTTTCTGGCAGCTGATGCAGTGCATGCGCAGGCACAAGGACCCGCGGTCGGCCTCGCGGAGTCGGCTCGCGCCGGACGAGTCG
>JBBPKK010000793.1:0-16042 GCA_038089215.1 Tylopilus vinaceipallidus
GCTCGACTTGTCTATGCAACAAGTATCTATCCATGCCCAACTATAACCGATCCTGAGGGCCTGATTGCAACATTGGTAGATCTTTGGATACCCTTTGATTCCACGTAGGCGGTCAGGGTCTTGGATGTGTTGAAAAAGAACCTCCCCTTTACGCCAGCAATGGGAGAGAATCGCATAACGCGGGATCTCCTTGGCGATCACTCCCCCGCGATCGTCATCTAAACGAGATAACTCGCCAGAAAACTCGTGCAACCGCAAGGTCTTCGTATTCAAGAGTCGCATTGCCTACCAAGTTATTGTCGCCAAAGGTGGTGAAACTGCAAGAGGGATGACCAACCTTGATGATATCGAAAGACTGGATGGAGAGGCAAGAGTTCCTGTGACCTTACTGGTGCTGTGTCGCGTACACTGCCACAGCCATAGTACATACAGCTTCAAGCTGGATCTCGGTCCCTGTCCGGGACGGCTTGAGGTAGGTCAGCGGAAATAACGCGAGGCCAGCGACCAAGCTCAGGCTGTACTGGCCTGTTGAACCGACTTGCTCAACGTCTATATGGTGGTGGGTTCGGGCATGGGGCATCCAACACGGACAGTTTACATAGAGCGCTAGTAATAGTATGTATGAGTTACATCCGACGCATGTACAGTAGTAACAAACCATCCGATCAAACTGGGGAAAGAATAATGCCCATCGTTCAGAAAAAGGACAAGAATTCAAGCTCATCCAGTTACCATGGGCGCGGCGAAGAAGTGATCAAAGGGACCAGACTCGCGTGGGGCAACGTCCTTGGGTGAATCCGTCTCGCCCAACATTCCCGCAATGTCTTTGACCAGCGCTTTCAATCGGAAATCCTCCACAGGCTTGTTCAACACCGCTTTCCGGCAGGACGGACACGTATATTCGGGCCGGTGGCGTCGCAACTCGGTGATGACTGTACGCATGTGGTTGAGCCCGTGCGGGCCATACGCGTGCAGGTTGGGCGCCATTTGGACGAGCTGATCGAGCTGTCGCACCAAGGCGGCACGGTTATTGTCGAGCTGGGGGTTCGCCGTCAGGTGTTGCGCTTGTATCGTACCGAACCAGTCAATCAGGCATCCCTCGCAAAACGAGTGACCACACTCCGGGAGACTACAAACACATTGTTAGGACCAGAACGAGCGCATATGTGCAGGAAGACCAACATATATGGACACCACATCGTGACCGCACACACTTCGCAGGACGTATTTTCTTCCAGCTTTGCCAACTCCTGTTAAACGCGCGTATTAGACGATTCGAGGGACAGGACGAGAGAGGGGACTTGCATGTCTGCTAGCACGGTCTCGTTTCAGTTCTTCGACCTCCTGACAGGACGATGCAGCCATCTGTTTGTACCGGTCCATTTCCTATAGGAGGTCGTTAGACGGCATAAAGACAGGGGCCTCTGAGACAAGACGTACTTCGTTTAGCTTCTTGATGGCGAGGTCCTTGTTCACCGACTCGGACGATTTGGCCTGTTTCCGCGGAGAGGGCTTCTTGGCCTTGACCTCGTCGTCCGACGATATCTCGAGGACATCTTGCGAAAGAACCTGTGGCAATACAGAAGGGGTTGTCTTTTTGCGAGAAGAGCGCTTGGCGGTCGTTTTCTTTGAGAACAGAGTTCCTTTGGGCGGAGGCTCGTCATCGTCGGAAGACAAAACAATAATTTCGTTACTTGGTGCCTTTGACGCTTTCTTGGTGCCTCCGCTCCCGGATGGACCTGCGCGGCGAGATCCGTAGGGCTGGCTGGCTGGCTGCAGTGACTCTTGCTGGCTGGACGAGCGTGTGACGGGCATGATGGGGGGAACAACGCGCTATCTGGTTTGGGTTGAAACGCTGGCGTCCGACGTTCGCGTCTACCCGTTCGCACCACGTGACCATTGTCCTTGGGACCATCACGACGATGCGCCAGTCCGTCGCGCCCCCCCGCGCGTCCCATGCGCACGCTTTGGCCGCACAACAAGCCAACAACCCCGCGTCCCTCCAACGCTTGGTCGAGAAGAAAAAAGAATATGAAGCAGTCGCCGCCCTCGAGCGCGCCAGCGACCTCTTCGTGCAGCGTATCGAGGGCCTCGCAGACGACTGCGACATCATGGCCGAGGCAGGCCAGGGTGAGTTTTTGTACGCGAATTTGGGCCTTTTGTTGATCGCGTGCGATCGCAGTCCACGGCCAGGTGCTCGAGCAATGGCCCAATATGTTTCGCATACTGGGGCTCTTTCGTGCGTGTTCCTCCTTGACCTCGCTGTGCAGGCTTATCCATGTTCGCTTGTAGTCGCAAATCGACAACAGAATGCTGATTCGGAGCAGTCTCTGGCAGACTTGGACACGGCGCCGGGGGAGCGTCTGGTCCGCATCCCGCTCGACGAGGTTCAATCGAGCAATGCAAGACCCTCGTGAATCGATGTGTCGTATCAACACAGATATACTCCGTGTTCTTTACTTGGCAGAGAATCCAACGTTTTCTCGCACGCGTGACTTCTCCCGAAAGAACCTCTACTCATCCATGACCATCGATGCACCGATGCCCATTCGCCTTATCGGCGACGATGTATTAATTATATCCAGTCCCATTTCGCTTGCCAAAGCGTACGTGATTGCACCATCGGTCCACGTGTTTTGAATCCGCACACACGGCTCTCCCGCTCATCCCTTGGCCCGGTCGCGCTCTCCCCCCGCCCCACTCGTCCCCTTGCACTTCCTCGAGTGCCGCCTCGCCACGTCCGTCCGCGAATACACCCTGTTACACAGTCCGCAGCTCGCCCCCGCCTTGAGATGCCGCGACACCACGTGCCGTGCCAAACTCCCCTTGTTCATCGTGTCCGTACACCCCCGCCAGAGACACGCCCGCTGGCTTTTTTCGTGTCCGACCACGTTGTGCTCCCGGCTCAGGTGGTGGCTCATCCACACCCGCTCCCCGATTACCTCCATGTTGCACGTCCCGCGCTCGTCCGTCCATTCGCAGCAAAACGTGCTGCAAGCGGCATGGTCGTCGCGATCATCGGCGTTTGGATGCGCCCCAGGAGCCGAGAGTGCGTCGTGGGGCAGGGAGGGGGGGTCTATGGGCGTCAATTGGCTCCCTGGCCATGACCCTGCCCGCGGGGAGAGCAGTGAGTGTGCTCGAGGTCCATAGGCCGTCTCGACCATCTCTTCCCAGCTCTGGCGTGCTTGGTGTGCATGCGAGGGGAGCACCTCTAATGCAACAGCGTCCGCCCCAGCGTGATCCGTCATCGCGACGTTGTCGAGCTGCTGCAGGCCACGGCTTGGATCCAGAAACGGGTAGGATCCCCGCCGCGGCACATGGTCAAACGGGTGCATGGCAACGTCGGAAAATCGCCGGACTTGCTGCTGCACATGCGCATGGCCCGCAGGCCCTGGGAAGCAGAGTCCAGCCTGGGGGATGGCGGTAACAGCACCGTCGTGCAAGCGGGCGCCCGCAGACCCCGCTATCCCCACGTCGACGCGCTGTGTGGGTTGTCTGCCAGTGACGCACGCTGAGCCACAGACGCGACCCGACGGAAGGGGGCTCACCGAACGGGTGGGGGAGTTAGCCCATCATGATAGTACTGAACATCATCATTGGCAGTGTACGGTGGCGCGCCCGGACGCGCATATATGCTGGAAAGTCATGGGCGAATGTGTCAGCTCTCAACGACAGGCATACGCCGAAAAACGCACGCCTGCATCTCGCTCCATCGGTCGCTCGAAGGACCAGAGCCGTGCGGAACGGTCCAAAATGGCACTGACGACGGTCGGCGCCCCAGGCGGTCCCTGCCACCATGTCAACGCGACGACGCCCACAGTGTCTGCGCAGACTGGCAACCATAAAACATACCTCGCTGTCGGACGCGTGCCGGGCATCTCGGGTCGGGCATCAAAATACGCGGCTGGCAGTCCGATAGGAGACATTGCAGGAAAGCCCACTCGCGAGCGACAACGCGCGAGGACGACACGACACGCACGTCCACCCCCCATGGACGGGCCTTTTTAAATAACGCGCTCCGAGGCCCCGCGTCCCGCGCGCCTGGCAGGTCAAGCCATGGTGCTTTTTTTTTTTTTTCTGACGCAGCACACCCCGACCGTCGGCGACGCGCGGCCCACGTGTGTGTGCGTCGAGTTCAGGAGCAGGGACGCTGGGCAACGCCCCCACACCGTCTTCTCCACGGACGACGCGTCCAGTCCACGGCGATCGAGGACCACGCCTAGTACGTCCGATCACGCGCGCTTCGTGTGTGTGTGGGGGGGGTGGCATAGGGGGGATGGATGCTCAGAACCCCACCACGGCACCCTTCTTGTGCTCCCCCTCGCGTCCACGGCACGCTCGGGCGACGCGTCGCACGCCCTCCATGGGACGGGGACCCAAAAAGAAAAAAAAAAAGGAAGACCGTCTAGTGAACCCAACCCAGGTCTTGCACGCGATGCGATTCGCACAGGAGAGGGGGGGGGTGTCTGGATAGGCGATGCGCGCAAAGAGATGCACGTCCTTGCGTGGCGTCCCGCTGCCGCCCTGCCGGGTTCGCCTACCCCCCTTTCGACAGCGCGTGACGGACGCGTCGCAGAGGATCCGTCGCAGAGGACCACTGGCAAGTAAACGGGGAATGTTGACCGTCCGCATCTTCGCCTCGGATCAGATTTGCACAGGGGAAGGGATGTATGTGGTCATCGGATTTGCACGGTGTGGTTCCGTGATCCGTTGAATGGGGGGTCACCGCCGAGATTGAGCACCTTGCACCGGATGGGTGCCTGTGAACGTGTTTGGGAAGCAGTGAAAGGTAGCCGTACGGAAATCACCACTCGGATTTCGTGTCGGTGGCAGCCGCACGGTGGGATGGACATAAAATACGTCGTGTATGTTGACGTCGATTACAACAGATAGCGTGCAAACAATGGGGGGAATAAGCAGGTTGAACATGCTACGATTACATTCGACTGCCAACCGACTCCCAATCGATCGTTTTTTGGTTCCCATCCGCGGTCCAACGCACACTCACTTCTTGTGCACGCCAATCACCGAGTCCGGCGCATATCGTGGGATAACCTGGCCCAAACCATGAGCCTCCCTGTCATACACAGGCAGCACCACGCACCTTGGGATCGTGGAGCATGTTGAACTCTTCCGTCGCATCTCGCCCAGCGTACAACAAGATTGCCTTCTCACCACCCGGGTGATCCGGCAAAAACGACGTCACGTCGAGTACCTGCCCGTTTACAATAACCCAGACATCGTCCTTCTTGTTGTGCTTGGCCACTTCTACGGTGGTAAACTCGTTGGTCGTTGACGAGGAGGGTGCCACAGCGCTGGGAGCCGAGGGCGACGGCGTCGTTTGCGAGGCAGACGGTTGAGGGGCAAGGTGCCCTGCCAGCGCCCCGAGACGGCCACCAGCCTTCTCGATGACAGCGCTTGCCGTTTGGAGGAGGTAAGCAGCCGCAGAGTCACCAGAAACGCGGCCAAAGACGACACATCCCAATAACGACGAACCACCGAGTCGGTTGGCACCGTGGACACCACCAGCGACCTCACCGGAAGCGAAAAGACCCGGAATCGGTTTCCCATCCTTTCCAATGACTCGCGATTCAGCATCAATCTCAAGACCACCCATGGTGTAGTGGAGAACGGGGGTCATGATTGCAACGTGGAAGTAATCGTTCACAGTCCAGTCCCCAGACGAAAAGAACTATAAAAAAAAACGCGTTCAGATGACCTGTCGAGAAGTTCACCACAGGTGCTACCTTCTTGCCAAAAGGATCCTTCTTTGCCTTGGCACCGGCGTTATACGTGTCGAATGTCTTCTTGAGGTGTGCAGGTGAGATACCCATCTCCTTGGCGAGTGCGTCGCCGCTGTCGAATCGCTTCATCAAGCCGCGGCCAACGTAGTGCTTGCAGTGCCACTCAATCTCGCGGGAAGCCTGACCGTTGAGGACGAGACGAATGGGGTACTATTGAAGCAAAAGTTAGCCCGTCAGCCAGAGCCGATGCTGAAAACGCGTACCTTGCCGTTCTCCCAAATCTTACCAGTGACATAGTCACGGTGCTGAAGTTCGTCGACGAAACGGTCACCATTCTTATCCAAAAGGAGACCACCGACACCACGGAGGGCCTCTGCGGCGAGGAACTTGACCTTGGCGCCAGGTTCGTTGGGGTCGACGAGACCGGTCGGGTGAACTTGAACCTTCTCAAGGTCGACCGCGCTTGCACCAATGGCCATGGCCATCTTCTGACCGTCACCAGTACAGTGGTCACCGTTAGTCGTGGGAAGGTCATAATACTCGGGGCGGTGCTTCTTCAGCAGCGAGTCGGAAGTAAAATCGGCAGCGTAACCGCCAGTGGCCAAAACAACGGGTCCATACGCAGTCTCCGTCTTTCCGTTGCGCACAAACTCGACGCCGGTCACGGCGCCTGCGTCGTCCTTGAGAAGCTTGGTGACGCGAGCCTTCTTGTAAATCTTGACGCGGTCAGGTTGACTGACCGCCAAATCCTCCAAGCGCTCCATCTGTGCGTAGGTGATAACCTTGATGTGAAATGAGCATGGATCGCGACCGTAGAGCGTCAAAAAGGCGCACCATCCCAGGGAACTGGGCGTTTCCTCTGTGTGTGCGAGGTTGACTGTGACCACCGAGACGGGCGACCTTGGAAAGGTCGAGCCCAAACTTGTTCTGCAGCCAGTTCACCGCGTCGCCCGAGCGTCCAGTGAGGACGCGAATGAGGTCGTCCCGAGCGAGGTCGCGAGCCTAGAGGGATGCCGTGAGTCGCTGCGCCGTACCAGGGTGGAGGAGCACGTACGGAGCGCTTGGTGTCCTCGAAGAAGATCTTGGCATTGTCGGGAATCCCAGCCTCTTGTTGCGTCTGTGTGCCTGCGCCGTTGATGCCGGAGGTAGCCTTGGTGGAGTTGCCACCCATGAAGCTGAGGCACGTCAGTGCATGCCGGTGCTAGGGCGGAGAATCACGCACCCTTGCTTGTCGAGTAATAGGACATTTGCACCACGCTCCAGGAGGGTGTGTGCTGCAGAGAGACCGGCAAGACCGCCACCGACGACGATGACTTGAGCCATGGGATGGTGGAAGAAGGAGTTCAAGAGTGGGCTTTGCGGTTCGGAGCTGATTTGATGTAGCTTACCGGCAGCCAATCAGAACACCCGCGATGGATTTCGCATGGACATGTGATTTCCCGGCGCGGACGCCGAAGTACCGTGACCTACACAAAACATCCTCCCTATCACAGGCCCGCTTGGACGAAGGTCCACAGCGCGTGGCAGCAGCGCCGAACAATGGCGTCGATGCTCATCTCGGCCCTCTTCCTCACCGGCTCAATCACGACGAGACCCGGCACTCGCTCGCCCGCAGGCTTCCCATTCTCCACATCGCCGTTCTCAAACATGTCCTTGTGTGCCTCGACGTACGCCGGGTATACGATGTGCTCCCAGTACATGGGGGGATCCCGCCACAGTGACCCCTCTGGATTGAATTGCACTCCAAACGGATAGCCACGGAGGAGCATTGCACGTGAGTGGAGTGCACAAAAGAAGCGGGGATAGAGGGGTTGAGAGATGCGGGAGACGATACGCCCGACGATCATGCAGGAGGCAAGCGGAGGTTGAACGCATGGCATTAGTGAGGACATGAGGAAAGCGTCAATCGCCGAACAGCTCAGACGCTATGTTGACTGTGCTCTTACCTGCCGTGTGGTATCCGTGTCGTTCATGCCTCCTCTGTTTGAGCACGTCGTGAGGCACTCGCAGGAAGAACCGAACGTCTAGTTGGTCTATGATTTCCTACATGGTGTCAGCAAGAGAAGCCATGTCCAGCGGGAAATCATGCTGCGATCACCTTATCCCAATAAAGCAAAAATCCATCGACGAGTCCCCATACGATGCGGATCCCCTTCTCCCGCTGTTCTTCTTCGACTTCTTGAAAGCGAGTTCTTAATTCTTGAAAAGCGGAATCAGTGAGAGGGATATCTTTCTGTTCGTTCAGATGATCGTGACTTCTATGGTCAGGTGGAATCTTTCCGTCTTCCTTTACATGCTTTAAGAATGTGCGGAGTCGGGGCCAGTCGATAGCACCCTGCGGAGCATCCCAGTCCGCGACATTATGAACTGGGTGAATGGGAACCAATTCTTCCGGCTGTTGAGGGACAGTGTCCCCTCAGTCGATAGACGCTCGGCCAGTTGAGGAAGCATTCTTACGGGAGCGAAATCCTGCGGGTCGTTAGTCTACGGGCTCTAGACAGTTGATCGTCGCTCACATCCTGATGTATTATGACGCTGTTCGGAAGAATGCTTTGAAGGTGCTTGGCAAGGGTCGTTTTGCCTGAGCATGTCGCTCCTCTGGCAAAGTGACACGATAAGCACAGTAAATTTTGTATTGCGATTACGCAGTACCCCACTCCGACGAGAACGACTCGGTCCTGAAGCTTGCTCATGTGGGCTGACAAGCCGACGTGGGTAACTTGAAATGGGGGACGAGTATAGGCTGCGGGAGACTGTACACGATCCGTGCCTTCACGTACCTGACTCACACGACGTGATGGTGGTGATAACCACTTGTGAGCTGATATCATGGTCCGGCTAACGCCGACTACCGTCTCGGAATACGTCGTATACGCGCCCACGTCGTTGGGGGCAAAGGCTGGTAAAATTACATGCACCAACGAGGTGGAACATCGATCTTCGCCGAAGCGTTCAGACCCCATCCTGCGTCTACCACTTCACTTTGAGCTACCCCACCCAAACCAGCTGCGGGTTTTGGACTCGGCCTCGCGTGCTTGACGTGCGACCTCGTCCTTGGTTTCCTCGATCTTTTTCTCTGAGTGATCACGAGCATCGCCCATCTTCCGTTCTGCATTGCCTTTCAGTTCGTCAAACCTGGCCTGTGCTCCTTGTGCGCTCTGACGGGCCCGTTCCGTCAGATCAGTGCGTGCCTCTGCCGCTCGCGTACGCGCAGAGGTGACCTCATCTTGCACGGCGGCCTGTCATCACGGGGGGATCGTCAACGGCGAGATCGGATAGCCACTGTCTCTTCGTCTCACCTTGGCTTGGTCATAGTCGCGCTGACCCTGCTTCACAGCGCTGTCGATTCTGCTCTTCCCGATATCCCCCATGTCCCTCACCCTTTTCTCCAGTTCCTCTTCTTTGCGTCTCGCCGTTTCGCGATCGACGGCGGGTTGTCCGCGGGAGTAGTAATAGTAGAGCCCGCCGAGCGCAGCCAAGGCGGAGAGGATGATGAGGGTGTTGCTGCCTTCCGGGGGTGGAGCGCCCGACTTTCCCTGAGATGGCGGGGGCGGGGTGGTCGTCAGCTTCCTGGAAGCCTGCATGGTTGCGGGTGAGGCTTGTTGATCTGAGCCAACTAGCTCGAGGTACCTACGATGGGTGTGCGGAAGGCTCCGAGGTATACTGCAGAGCGTGCAGAGCGCAATGCGACTTGGCGGTACATGTTGAAGGACGTTCTGAGCATGTTCGGACGATGTGCTGCAAAGGCGTTTAATGCTCCTAACTATGACGTCAATTGTATAGTCACGTGATTGAGCAAGACCCGTGAGACAATAAAGCTAAATATGGATGCGCTGCGAAGGCATCGAGGGCGGGCGCGGTGCTGGCGTCGATGCGCGATGGCTGCCGCAAGCACCGCTGCGGTTGAGTCGTCTTCGCTTTCTGCGTGGGATGCCTCTGACAGCGTGTGTTTAGCTTCGTCAGTTCACCTTTTTCGACATCGAGCCGGTCAAGGATGTCCACGACCCAGCCAGTCCACCCGACCTCTTCAAGGTACTCCGTACCGCTGTGTCGTTCTACGCCGTTGCTGACCGTTGAACACCAGAATGCTCCTGAAATATCGACCGTAATATACTCTTCCCGTGGCCTCGTTGTCGCAGACATACACGGAAGCGTTCATCTGCTGAACCAATCCTTCGTTTCCGTGGCCAGTTGGGTCGCGTATGTCGGTGGAAGGGTCACCCATATGGCCGAGGAGATGGGCATTCTGATCTCTATTGGAGTGCGTCGCCGTATTCCTTGGTATCCGTTCCAACCTTGACTCGCAGGACGCACCCAGGACGAAGACAACGTGCGCTCGTCCGTCCTCAAGATATGGGATCTGAGCAAGACAGATAAGAGGACTGGCGCGCCCGTCCTGTTGCGCACCGCGAAAGTGCAACCTGCCGGAAAGCCTCACCCTGTGCGCGCCATTGAATTGCGCTACCGTCGCCGACTGACGCCGTGCAGGTCAGCACGCTGGCGATCACCGCCTCACTCTCCTTTCTCGCCGTCGGTCTCGCGGATGGTACGGTCCTGCTATACAGACATCTAGATCAATCCTTGTCTTCGACGTTGTCATCGGCGTCAATCCCCAAACCCCGGGTGGTCCACGAAGTGGCGACCGAACCGGTGACATTTTTAGCGTTCACAACGGCGCCGACGTCGGTTTCGATGGACCCATTGTCGTCTCCTACTGTCCCAGAGGCTTCAAATCTGAGCTCTATTTCTGCTTCGAATCCTCCGCCGACGCTCTCGCTCGTCATCGTCACCACCTCTGCCACCTATATTTACCCGATCCTTCCTAAACTCTCCAGCCCCACAGCTGTTCTCGTGGACGAGATCGGAGCTGGTCTGCGATGTGCGTGTGTCGACTGGAAAGCTCGCTGGGTCGTTCTGGGAAGGGACGAGGCCGTGGTCGGCGTGGGCAGCGGCGGAAGGTTAGGCGTAGTTAGCTATGAAGGTCAGGATTCGACTTTTGGTTTCTTATGTGTACCCCGCGTTCGACGGTGACCCGTCTGATGCCCGTTTTAGGTCGCAAGTCGTCCTTGCACACCCATCTGAATTATGTCGTCGCGGTGCTCCCTGCCGCCATACCAGCATCCGCAGCCAGCGCTGGATCGAAAGCGCCAGGTTCGCGACAACGGAAGCTTACGGTGGACACGGCTTCGCTGTCTAGTGCCGTTGCCTCAAGTCCAGCGACCGGTGGGAGCGATCCAGACGCCGCGCGCGTCGTGCTCATCGACATGGAGAACAAGATGGTCGCGTACGTCGGGGTGTTTGAACAAGGCGTCCGGGACGTCGTCTCTGCGTGGGGGTCTGTGTACGTCCTGGGCAACGATGGGACGGTTGGTGTTCCTCCTCACCTGTCGGGCTTGCCATCAGCTAAAGCCTTGTTCACACAGGTCACACGTCTGGCCGAAAAACCGACGGCAACAAAACTGGCGCTATTGTATGAAAAACACCTCTACGCACTCGCGCTGTCGTTTGCGCACACGCAACACCTGGACACGACGGACGTGCACCGGCACCATGGCGATTATCTGTACGAAAAAGGCGATTACGACGGCGCGATGAAGGAGTATCTGCAGACGATCGGGGGCGTCCAGGGAAGCTATGTCGTTCGCAAGGTAATGGATTCGCTGTTTGCACGTCGTGGCGGCCTGTGCTGAGGCGCACACAGTTTCTCACGGCCAACCTGACGCCGCTCCTGATGCTGTACTTGCAAGAGTTGCATACGCATGGGCTCGCGAACGCGGAGCATACGACGCTGCTTCTCAACACGTATGCCAAGGTGGGCGATGTCGCCAAAGTGGACGCGTTCGTTCGGAGCGAGGGAAGGGTGGTCGGAATGGTCGCGTTCGACGGGAAAGCGGTCCCGGGCGAAGGGACGAGTCGCGAGCCGCCGTTTGATCTCGACACGGCGATCCGTGTCTGCCGACAGGCGGGGTTCTTTGAGCAAGCCGCGTACCTTGCGAAGCGGTGGGGGAGACACGAGGATTACCTGCGCGTCGTCGTGGAAGACGTTGGCGCGGGCACCGGGGAGGGAACGTCGGCCGACAAGGGCAAGATCGAGAATGGGTACAAGGAAGCGGTCAGTTATTTGAGAGAAGTCGGCGGGGCAGGTGCAAGTATTTTTCTGCGTGTGTTCGCAGCGCAACGGCTGATGGTTATGATCAGGGGGAATCCAACCTCGCTCGTTATTGCCGTGCCCTGTTGGACAACCTTCCAAAGGAAACGACACAGTTGCTCATCGATCTCTGTACAATCTCTGGACCTCTCCCGCCGTCGGAAAGTCCTCAATCGCCGGCACAGGGAACGTCTGCACCTTCGTATTTGACTTTACTCTCCCTGTCTAGAGCGCCTGCAGTACCTCCTACGTTGACGGGTAGCGATGGCGCAGGCAAGAAAGTGGAAGACAAGGAGGGAGAGGAGGATATGACGTCCGCGTTGGCTGGCGGGCCTAGTACGCGGTCTATCGCGCCCCAAGCACGAATTACTGGGGTCCCAGGGACGCAAACGCCGCCTCGACGACCTTCGCCCACGCTTTTCTTTGCGCATTTCGTCGATCACCCTGCGTGTTTCACGACCTTCCTCGAGACGGTGGCGCAACGACGGTGGGGACAGACGCTGGATAACAACGGTGGTTCCGAACCGAGCGCTGTCGCCGTTGCTGCGGGCGAAGACGAAGAAACAGAAAAACGGGACCAAGTTGCGGTCTGGGATACGCTGCTAGAACTCTACCTGAGCGAGGGCACTGAACGGGATCAACACACCCCGTGCGAGCACCACAAAGCTCTCCGACTGCTCAGCTCCGCGCACCTCCCGTACGATCTGACCCACGCGCTGGTGCTCTGCTCGAGTCACGAGTACACGCCTGGATTGATTCTTTTGTGGGAAAAAATGGGTATGTACGAAGATGTGTTACGATTCTGGATGGAGGAGCACCACGCCGGGAGCACCTCCCTGCCGGGTTTCAGTGAATCGTCACCTTCGGCGCAGGTCATCACCGCGCTGCGCAAGTACGGCCCAGACAACCCCCATCTCTACCCGCTCGTGCTCCGGTTCCTCACGTCCACGCCGGCACTGCTCACCGCGCATCAAGCCGACCTCGAGTCGCTCCTGGAGCATATCGAGAGCGAGAAGATCATGTCGCCCATGTCTGTCGTGCAGGTGCTCAGTCGGAACGAGGTCGCGAGCGTCGGACTCGTCAAGGGCTGGCTCATGCGACGGATCAAGGAGGGCATGGACGAGATTGCCACGGTACTTTTTATTTTATTTTATTTAAAAAAAATTCTTCCCCTGATGCACGACGCGGCGTGCGCAGGACCAACAGCTCGTCTCGTCCTACCGCTCGGAGACCGAGGCCAAGCTGAAGCAGGTCGAGGACCTCGAGGACACGGCGCATCCGCGGGTGTTCCACGTCACGCGGTGCTCGCAGTGCAACGGCCAGCTCGACCTGCCGAGCATCCATTTCATGTGCAATCACAGCTATCACCAACGGTGGGTAATTTCCGCTCTCGACGACGCCTATGGGCACGTTTTTCTGACTCCCGGATGCCAGGTGTCTGTTTGAGAACGAAGCGGCATGCCCGTTGTGCACGCGGCAACACGGCGTCGTGCAAGAGATTCGGCGGAACAATGAGCGGCTGGCGGACCAGCACGAGTTGTTCCTGGCCGAGGTTAAGGAGGCTGGCTTCAGGGCCGTGGCAGGTGGGTTCGGACGGGGGTGGCTGAACATGGGTGGGGGGAACGCGGCGGTGTCGGGATGAGGTTGCTCGAGTGTATGTGTGCATGTGCGCGTTCGTTCCGCCGGGTCGGTCGCGTCGTCGTGTACGGTATCGCTGTGCACCGTGCCCATGTCATTGCAGACATCCTTCGTTACCTCCGATGCCATACTTGGCTTCGATTAGAATGGGGTTACAGGCCCGCTGATCTCGTCGCGTTGGCTGGCACATGTTCAGGCCATGATTCAGAGGACCGAGGTCGTCCGGTGAGATTGATTGAACAGACTTTAGAGACACCTCCGGTGTGAATGAGCATGCAGGCAGGTGCTTCCCAGATCGCGAACGGGCAGGCGTTGTGCTGCGGAGTTCATCTTATGTCGGAAAAATCTAACCTCCAATTGTAACGCCGCCGGCTTCTCATGCCGTTATTAGTTCATTGAAATGGATAACGTAATCGTTGACATAAGACAAGTCCATGGTAATGAACCTCCCAGTGCGAAAAATATGTTGTGGTGTGGCCGAGAGGAGGCTACCACCCCTTATCATGCTTGCTATATCAAGTTGACATACAGATCTACTAAAAAAATTGTGAATTGATACCAATTTACAGTGTCTGTCGTGGATAGTAATGGCATAATAATGGCATGATAATGAAATCGCTTACCGTTACAATGCATTTTGATGGGCCTTGGGAAAATGGCCATTAAAATGCATTGTAAGCAATCGGCATGCGCCGAATGTTTTTCCGACAATTATCCTCATACGTGTTTTCCGCATCGGGGCAAAAATGGGAAGACACCAGTCGCTCAGCACGCCATGTAGGCCCTGCCAAATCTAGATACGAGAACGGGGATTTGGTCGCTCAAAAAAGGAAAATGAAACAATAAAAAGGCACATGTTTCTAAACTTTGCCCGTGCAGGGTCCCGCCGCAGTGGCGAGGCACCAACTGATAGCTGCAATGAACTGAGATGAACGGCCAACTGTGCACATTGGCGTCCACGCCGATAAGAGTCGAGTATCTTGGCATAAATCGGAACATGTCCGCATACGGTCGAGCACAATCCAGCGTATGAGTGGAGTTATGCGCTCAGTCTGCATTGTGACCCCACATAGGCCACATCTCACTTCGGCTCGGAGGCAGCGTTCAACATGGCGCTGGGCTGTAGAAGGTTTTCCCCTTGTATACGCTTGGGACATCCTGCCCACGGCATCGTCGGCGAGAACAGCCGAGCATACTTCCTGCTAAGCTGGTGTTCATTGCAGCTCCACGGTGATTGACAAGTGCTATCGGCGGTGATGTATATGATCAGCTGCCAGTGCGCCACATCTGTGCCATCTTGAAAATCCACACACACTTTGGCCTTGCCCTTTGGAAAACTCGTCTCTGCCAACATCTCTCGAGTATCTCCCCGATCCACGCCTCGGATGGCGCGGCAAACTTGCCATGCTAGCGTGCCACCAAGCATCCCCCGACTCACCCCGCCTGGCACCGCACCTGGCACATCACGGATCTCTGTCGAGGGTCGTGGTGCACGTGCACCGTGCTCTGTTCTTCTTGAACCCCTTGCTGTTGCATGATCACCAACTTGAATCCTTCATGTCCGACTCCGGTTCCAAATGTGTCAGCGCCAACACGGACATCTGTGTTGCTGTGATCCGGTTCCCGTGGACGCACAACGGCCCAAACGGACTGACCCGTAGGTACGTGTCATGTTTAGCCGCCGGGGAAGGCTAATGAAGCAGGGCAGAAGGGAGGCAGGAGGCAGCGAGTCAAAACAAAACAATCAGGGCAGCTGGATGAATGAGGAGAATATGAAGACCGGGAAACTGATTGACACGAGGTGTGTGGCGGGTGGCAACAGGGTATAGGAGTGTGGAATAGGACGGGTCCGGGAACAATCCTTCGCGGCTTTGTTCATTTTCGTCAACCAAGTGGAAACGGAGGGGTCGAAACCTGTGTACACACGGAAATACCGGCTGCGAGGCCTTTTGCTCACGCCCACGTACCGGGCTCTGGCTGCCCTCAGGTCCCTCAATGGTCAGCCATATCTGCGAGCAAAGTGCCTGCCCAAAATCTTTAGAAGATCATGCGTCTGCTAGTATATCATTTGCTAGGACTTGTACTGGCATGCTACAAGAACAAAAAAAATACAATTGTACCACATATTTTCTATCCCATCACAAGAGAAAAATCATGTTCCTCAAACTTGTTCATGGGTGTGTGAAGGACAAGACTGAAGTGAAAGAAGTGGGTCAAAAGGACCAATATTTAAAACGAGCTCAAGAGCTCGCTGTTGCACCGAAGGTGCAACAGAGGGGGTTTTATTTTATTTTAATATCACAATGTTATGGTATAGAATAGATTACTTTTGCAAATGCTCACATCATGCCTTTGACATTGTGCTTAAATCTGACACTGAGTTTACATTTGATACTAATATACAAATCAAAGTTCCAAGTTTCTAAATACTTCAGACCAAACTACATTATTGGTTTTGGTATTTTGTTGATCATGAGGAAAAAGAACTTTGATGTTATGGGGATGTGTACAA
>JBBPKK010000794.1:0-16039 GCA_038089215.1 Tylopilus vinaceipallidus
ATCGACTGGAAAACCAGACAAGTAAAGTTAACTAAATGTCTGCAATCATGCTACCTCCTATTGGATCGATCCACCTCCCTAAGAATCCTTGACAAGGAAGAGTTGTCAAGCGCTCCATACATGTACCATCACATAAAGAAAATGGAGGTTATTGAAGCACAACCTATTACCAGCGTATAGCTTGGCTCAGGCTACTCTCACACAGGCTTATAGGGAGTCAAGTAGAGGGGAATGCCACAAGGACTTAACTGAGGTCCTTGGGTCGTCATATTGGAGTATATATACCATACAGCATGTTTGTAGCTATTGACTACTGGTCCATGCGTATCTACATAGGTATGACATAACATGAGAGAGAATGATATCATAATGACATCTCGTGGGAGACTGTGCCTAGCATGAGGCAGTCTAGAGCACCATGAGGTGCGACGTTAGTGCCATGAGGCATGGCGATCAAAGATAAGCGTCATAAGGCATGGTAATTAAATACATGAGGCAGATAAGGGTCTAGCCCCTACCATGTGTGTGCCTGACACCGGACAGCTCGGATCCCTCCATAGCCAGTTGTCACATGAACTAGTCATGTGCTAAGTCTCATGGTCACATGCTTGTCATAGTAAATATGTCTAAGTCCATTGAGTGTGATACTGTCATCTCAGGCAAATTGTAACAGTTATACCACTTAAAAAGGTAGAAAAGACGGCAGAAGAGCTTGTTCCTGAGCAATATCATAAGTTCATAGACCTCTTCACCAAAAGGGCATCAGAATGGATGCCCATCCGACGAATGTGGGACCATGCCATTGACCTAAAAGAAGGGTTTATATTCAAAAAGATGAAAGTGTACCCAATGTTGGTTGATGAAAAAGAAGAAGTCAAGGCTTTTGTAAAGGAGCAACTATGAAAAGGGTATATCAGACCCTCTAAGTCACCACAAACCTCTCCTGTATTCTTCATTCCCAAAAAGGAAGGGACCAAAAGAATGGTACAGAATTATTGGTATCTAAATAGCTGGACTATACCAAATGGGTATCCGCTGCCTCTAATATTGCAGCTAATAGACAGACTCAAAGGAGCAAAGTGTTTCACCAAGATGGACTTGCGATGGGGGTACAATAATGTGCGAATCAAAGAAGGAGATGAATGGAAGGCAGCCTTCACTACCGAAGAAGGAAGTTTTGAGCCAACCATTATGTTCTTTGGACTAAATAATTCCCCTGCCACCTTCCAAGTGATGATGAATGACATCTTCTCTGATATGGAGTCATTTGTAATAATATACATGGATGATATCCTGATATTTATGAAAACAGAAAATCAAAAAGAACATGATGAAGCTGTTCTAAAGGTGCTGCAGCGTTTAAGGGACAATGATTTATTTGTAAAACCCGAAAAGTGTTTCTTCTCCATAGAACAAGTTGAGATGCTGGGAATGGATGTCTCCAACAAAGGAATCAAAATGTCTGAGTTGAAACTCAAAGGAGTATTAGACTGGCCAACGCCCACTAATGTTAAAGGAGTCAGAGGATTCCTGGGGCTCGCCAACTTCTATTGATGATTCATCAACAAGTTCTCTGAATGGGCAAAGCCACTAACTGAGCTTATGAGAAAGGATGTAGCTTGGAGGTGGGAATCAGCAGAGCAGGAAGCATTCCAAAAAGTCAAAGAAGCTTTCACTACTGCCCCAATATTAGCCTATCCAGATGAGGAAGCACAATATCAGCTTGAATGTGATGCATCAGCCTTTGCAACAGGAGCAGTATTATCTATTGAAAAGGAAGGAAAATGGCATCCAGTAGTGTTCAGTTTCCACAAGATGACACCTGAACAAAGGAACTATCCAATAGCCAATAAAGAAATGCTGGCAATAATTTATGTCTTAGAGATATGGTGACACTACCTCAAAGGAGCATGCCATCAGTTTGAGATCTGGACCAATCACACAAACTTACAATATTTTATGACCAGCCAAGATCTTAACCAACAACAGGCACGTTGGGCACAATGGTTATCTCGCTTCAATTATGTATTAGTGAGGAAACCAGAAACCAGCATGGGAAAGGCCAATGCCCTTTCGAGAAGGGAAGACCATGCCATGGGAATCAAGGATGACAACAAAGGAGTAGTCATGATCCCCAAATCTCACATAAGAAAAGCAACTGAGATAATCATGGTAACCTTGGAGGAAGAGAAAGTACTCACATGCATCCAAGATGCAACTAATCTGCTGAAAGAAATGGAAAGTATCAGAGATCTAAGAGAAGGACTCCTTTACCACAAAGGAAAGATCTTTGTGCCTGAAGGGGATATCCGACAGCAGATCATAACCTTATACCACGACTCCACTATGGCAGGACATGGCAGAGCTGAGAAGATGAAGGAGTTGATCTCCCGATACTATACCTGGAAGGGAATGACTGACCAGATCAAAAACTACTGTTCCCGATGTGAGAGATGCAATCAGATGAAACCAACGAACTGGGCTACACCTGGCAAGTTACAACCACTCCCTGTGCCAAGTGCACCTTGGAAGGAGATTTCTACTGACTTCATTACAGACTTACTTGAGTTGGACGGATATGATTGATCTTGGTAGTCGTTGATCAATTCTCAAAGGAAGTGTGCTTTATTCCCATGAATAAAACCATAACAAGTAAGGGGACAGCAAAGCTTTATCAAAATCATGTGTGGAAGCATCATGGACTTCCAGATTCTATTGTATCAGATTGAGGGCTGCAATTCACCTCACAAGTGATGGCCAACTTAGCAGCATCGCTTTGCATCCATCTTAAACTAAGCACCACCTTCCACCCACAAACAGATGGGCAGACCGAGTGAGTGAACAGGGAACTCCAGCAGTACCTGCAGCTTTACTGTGCTGAAAAGCAGAATGAATGGGCAGAATGGCTAAGCCTCACCCAATTCACATATAATAATTGGCAATCATCTTCCACAAAGAAAGCCCCTTTCCAAGTAACACATTCTTATGAACCAAGGATGGGGATCGAGCTGATTGATACCAAGGCACGTGCTGCACAGGACTTCCTAATGGGGATGAAGATGACCTTGGATCAGGTCTGAGAGAATCTAGAAAAACAAAGGAAAACCATGAAAGTGCAAGCAGATAAGCACCATTCTAATGTGCTGGAATACAAAATTGGCAATCTCATGTGGTTAAGCACCAAGAACCTTAATCTCCGAGAGACAAGGATAAGCTGAAAACTGACTGAGCAATGGCTCGGGCCATATAAGGTGATAGAGGCACCCAACGACTGGAATGTCGTAAACCCAATCATCAACATGTCCCGAATAAAACCCTATAAAAATTGCCTTGATGGCCAGCCTACATACAAGCCTGGGGCTGTAATGGTTACAGAAGATGGGCATGAGGAATATGAGGTCGAGTGTGTCATTGCCTTGTGTATGAAGGGTCAACATTTGGAGTACCTAGTCCACTGGTCTGGATATGGGGAAAAAGATTGAACATGGGAACCCATGGACCACCTCACATCAGTGAAAAATGCAGTAGCTGACTTCCATTGGACAAACCCAAATGCTCCACAGAAGCTTAACCTTATTGATGTTGATCGTTTCCATGGCCTTTTTTGGCCTTATGATGTATTTACCGACTGTGATCCTATTTGGAATCATCTGGAATCTGATTCTTAGGTGGGGGGTAATGTTATGATTTGCCCTACAGCCCATTGCCTTAGGCTAGTATCACACTTGATGAACTTAGACTTATTCTACTTTACGAGCACATGACCGTGAGACTTAGCACATGACTAGTTCACATGACAACCAGCTATGGAGGGATCCGAGCTGTCCTGTGTCAGGCATGCACATGGTAAGGGCTAACTCTTATCTGCCTCGTGTATTTAATCACTGCACCTCGTGGCGCTTATCTTTGATCGCCATGCCTTGTGGCACTCTAGACCACCTCATGTTAGGCACAACTCTCACGATACATCATATGTAGTCTTCTTTCTCTCACACAATATGTCATAGATAGTATGTAATGTGTAGATACACACGGACCACATAGTTAATATGTACAAACATGTCCTATGGTATATATAGAATGAATATATGACCCAAGGACCTCAGTTAAAACCTTGTGGCTATCCCCCATAATCTTAGCTCCTATAAGCCTGAAGTCAGAGTAGCCTGAGCCACATCTAGTACTGGTTTTGGGTTGTGCTACACATAGTATCTAGCATTCTTTGAGTAATTGGCCCACAATCTCTCTTAGTATTCCTTCTGTGGCAAACAACATTAGCTCTATGTTAGTGAGCAACTTGTGAATGTGGAGACTTCATATTACTTTGCTTAACAGCTCATACTATGTTGTACCTTGTGTAACAGTGGGCAGGTGCGACAAAAGGTGTGGTGGAACTGTGAGCAGGCAGGTGGAGGCACAGGAAGAAGAGGATGCATGCCACTTACCTATGCTTGTCCAAAGACCATGCTCTGTAGCACTGCTCATGCCTCATGACACCACAGACCTCCACAGTATGGGCAGTGATGTGGGAGTGGTTCAACAAAGTAGTGCAACATGTCACACAACTTCAACTTGTGTCACATGATTTGTTCACACAGTGTGTTTGTACACTTGGTTCAGATGTGATTTGAACCAAGGTCATGTGATATGTTGAACATGAAATTTTCAACAAGTCCATGCCAATTAGGAAATGAACATTACACTGTATTAGGTTGGTACTACTACTACAGACAGTGAACCATATCAATCAATTATCCTTCTGTCATACTTCATCACTTAGGCTACTAGTAGTATTACAGTTAAACTAGAGCAATCTCACTGCTAGTGGTGTGATGAAGTCATGGTGCCAATAATCTAACAGTCTGTACAGGTCTGTACCTCTGTACCAGTCTGTACTAGTATGTGGGGCTGTGTACTGTATCTCTGTGCCCCTGTGATTATTGTTGAACAGGCTTGTTGCACAGGGGGCAAGCCTAGTGGCTACTCACTGAGTGGTGTGCTGCAGTATGCTGCTACTGATGGTGGATGTAGGAAGATAAGAGTCTATTAGAACTCAGATGACTGAGCTTGAATCTATATACCATACAAGGTATCATGTGACTAGGATATCACTACTTGTATTAATGGTAATAGTAAGCTACCTATGGGGAGTAGAGGTTGTGTTCCAATATTAATGTACTAGCATTCATTCAACAATTATCTGTAGCATCTGTCAGTCTGTGTGGATTGTCTGCTGTGTGTCTGTGATATTGTAGGTCTGTACTGCTGTATGTCTGGTGCTACTGTGCAGTACTGTACAGAACATGTGTTACTGTACAGTGATCCACAGATTCAGGCTTCTCTGTGGATCTCTGTACAGAATGCTACAAACATCTGGATGACTGTGTGAGCTGTAGTGAAAGGGATGTTTTGCTGATGCAAGACTGGCGAAAGAGGTGTCAAAGGACAATCACCACAACCTTGGACTTGGAGGATGTCACAGAGGATGGCAGATGAATTGATGACCTGCTGCCCAGGCCCAGCCTCCTCAACCCCTTCACACTACTACCACTTCTGGGTCTTCTCAAATCTCACATTGAGTGCACAGAAGATCTGTCATCAAAGGACGCCAAGTGTTTGTACTAGTAGTGGTGTTTGTTGGAGCGTGTGATGATGTTTACTAATCAAGCAGAAGAGAGTCGAGTTGTGAGGCAGACAAGATGGGGGATGACAGGCAAGAGTCATTGTTATTAGGGGACACTAGTCCCTCACCTATATACTACTTGTACTCTATTGATTTTCTAATCCCATATATTCGTAGTGTAAGCTGAGACAGGGACGAGCTGTATACTATGATGCTCTGCTATGATGCACACTCATGACGCACATATACATGGGCTTACATAAGCTCGCATGTGTTCTTTTGTCGGCTTGATGCCAACACTCCCCCTCAAGCTGTTGTTAAGCCCATGTTAGTTATGTGCTTGTTATGCAGTTCTCAGCTTAGTGGCTTTGTAAGCACATCGGCCATCATATGATTGGTTGGTATGAAATGTATGTCCAATATTCCTCTGTGGATTTTTTCACGCATGAAGTGGTGCCGGAGATTGAAATATCACACCTTATCTTGGTGCTGATAATCCATTGCAATCATGATAGTGGACGTATTATCCGTGTGTATCGTGGTGGGTCCGTTCTGATGGTATCCAATTTCAGCATAAACGTTCTGAAGCCATATCACATTCTGTGCTGCAAGAGCCATAGCTGCATATTCGGCTTCTGCCATGGACAATGTAATTACCCTTTGTCATCTGGATTGCCACGTGACAGCTCCCCTGTTTAGGATAAACACGTTACCACTTGTTGAATGCATGTCATGCTGATTTGCAAAAGATACATTGGCATAACCATGTAGCTTATTATTGCCTTTGGTGTATGTTATTCCAAGGTGTTTGTACCTTTTAAGTACCTTAGGACACGTTTTGCAGCAGCCCAATGTATTAAATCTGCACAATGATTAAAGGAACATAATAAATTTGTTACGTGTGCTATATCTGGCCATGTGCCTATTGCGGCATACATTAAAGATCCAGTTAGTGATGCATAATTATTAAGTCCATCTACTGCTTCATGCTTTGTGCCGGGCGTGAGTTTTGTCTTTGGGTCCATAGGTGTAGATACTGGGTTGGCATTGATTAAATCATTCTTTTCGAGTATGCTTTCAATATATTTAGTTTGCGAGATTTTTATCGTGCCTGCCTTCCTGTCCCATGTGATCTCAATACCGACCAATTTGTTTGGGTTGCCTAGATCAGTGATATCAAATTTCTCAGCTAACTCTGATTTGAGTTGCCTCATGACATCTTTTGTCTCTGTGAACAGTAGGAGGTCATCAACCCATATGGTAATGATCTCGATCCCTTTTGTCTGTCGCATGTAGACACATGGGTCACTTTCTAGTCGTCTGAATCCCATACGTGTGAGCTCAATATCAAGTCTTTGGTTCCATTCTCGCCCAGACTGTTTAAGTCCATAAATTGTCTTTATTAGGTGACATAGCTGGGAGGTCCCATCGTTATACCCTTCCGGTTGTTCCATATATATTTCTTCTTTGATAATTCCATTTAGGTATGCCCCCTTTATGTCCATCTGTTGGATCTCTAGGTTTTCATTGACAGCTAATGCCAGTATCGTGCATATGGTCTCGAGTCTTACTACTGGAGTGAATGTCTGCTTGTAGTCAATCCCTGGTACTTGGGAGAATCCTCTAGCTACTAATTGTGCTTTGCATTTTTGTAATCGGCCATCCTTGTCATATTTTCGGACAAATACCCATTTATTGGTTATACAGTGAGCAACAAAACTGTTGCAATGCCTAACCTCAATCTGGTGTGCAAAGCACACCACAATCACATGTGGGAATTTTGCTTAGCTTTGGTGATACCAAATATAGTAGTCACTCTTGGCTACAAATCACCCCCCCTATGTCATGTGATTTAAATCACAGCCACATGAGATATACTCCAATTAATCAAGGGTACTCATTGCAACAGTTTTGTTGCTGGCATTAAGGGTATCATAAATTAGTATGAAGTGTATCCTCCTTTGGCCTCAATCACCTCCTGAATCCTCCTGGGCATACTCTGAATCAATCTTTGACATTCCTCTATTCCAATCTTCTCCCACTCCACTTGAATGTGCTTCCAAAGTTCCAATATTCCTTTGGGTGGCTCAGGATACTCTGCTAGCCTTCTTTTGAGAAGAAACCACAAATGTTCTATGGGACTGAGGTCTAGAGATTCAGCAGGCCACACCATGACCACAAAATCATGGTCAGAAAACCAATCCTTAGTATTCTGAATGCCAAGGTTAGCTTCTGCATTGTTATATTTTCTCCATCTCTTCTTCTTTCCCTTTCTTCCCCTCTGGTTGTATGTACACTTATCCATCTTAGGGCTCATCCTTATCATCCTCAAAGCCCTGTGGTTTACCCTCATACATATCATATGTTTGATTCTCTCTTTCTTCACTCTGATCATATGGCACATGGGCTGTGCCATCCCTTAGCTACCATCTCTTTCTCTTGGAATCTTCTGATGCTCCAGACACTGCCCCAATGGTTCTTACTGTTTCCAATGCTTCTCCACAGCACCTTCCCTTTTTGCCTTGTTTTCCTACTGCCCCTAAAGTACACAGGATGTATATAAAAACTAGGGATTAGCTTGGGGAATCCCCAGCTAAATCTGCATAATCCAACATAGTACTCTAGCATTCTTTGTGTGATTGGCCTGCAATCTCACCTAGTATTCCTCTCAAGGTGAATGTCATTAGCTTTATGTTAGTGAGCAACTTGTGAATGTGAAGACTTCATATTTGCTTCACCTTATAGCTTGCACTATGTCATATCTTGTGTAACATGCATAGTGCAAAAACCATGATAGCTAGGTTGGTGAGGGGGTACATGGCAGACTCTGCCTTTTTGGTGTTGTGTGAGTAGGCAACAAATTTGTGGTGAATGTGGTGTGTGGTGGGGCTGATTTGGGTGATGCCAAGAAGAGACCTGAATTTGTAAGTGTCTGGAGCAGAAGGATGGACATCAGAGAGTCAACATCAATGCTTGGTGAGGCTGGGGATTGTGCACTTGTTTTCCAGGCAAGATGTAAGAATGGTGTCTTGTTCACCATGTTGAACAACTTGAGATTAGGTGGAATCTGTAATGTAGCCTGTCCTTCCTTCTAGGCACTTGTTAGAAGATGTTCAAATCTGAAACATATGAGAGCACAACACCAATCAAGGATCATAGCAGGCATCAATGGGAGTGCTTCCATTGGCCAAATGTATGTAAATCCCTCATCATCTTCATTCTTGTAAAACTTTTGTAGCTTGATCTGCCACTGTGCAAGTTGCATATTCAAGTTGGAGGTGCCACATATGTTTTTCTTTATATGTTGTAAACTTTAGAGCACAAAAACTTCAAATAATTCATATCTTGCCAGCATCACTATTTGCATCAGACATATCACTGGAGTCATCCCCCAAGTCATCACAGAAAAGCTTTTCAACATCTTCCATATTGACAAAGATCTTGATAGCACTGGGGGTTGCTGCTAAAATTTTCTTCACTATCTCCTTGTAGTCCACTCCATTGTTGATGTCCATGGCATTGCTCACACTTTGGCTAGAATGGTACATGGTAGATTTAGTAACTTGACTCAGAGTGAAATAAACTCATACCTCTTTGCCTTTGGTGGTATGAACTTGAATGGAAATCACTTCTTCTTGAAAACCTTGTAGTTGTTGTAATCATGGTTCTTCTAGATGCCCTGTAAAAAAATAATGTAATTATCAGGAGCAGGCATAAAAAAAAGTTCTTTTATTTTGATAGTCTTTTCTTCCTTTGTGGTACTACCTTTGCCTTTGCCTTTTTTTTATGGCTGAATAGACAGTCAGAGCAATGGTGAAGGCACAATTTCTCTCTTTGGGATGAGTAGGGGAGGGTGATGACATGGTGTGACACAGCATAAGCTTTCACTAGCACTCTCATTCAGATGCATGTGGGGTCCTCACACAGCCACACAAATTTTGAAGTTGCATTTTCTGCATCATTTTGAAATCAGCTGTAACAGATATTGAGTTTACAGACTAGTCCTTTTCACCTGCTGGTTTGTGCCTTTGGCACAAACAATTCAAGTTTCATAAGTTTAGATTTTGTGAACAATAGTTTTGTAACACAATATTTTCTATTACAGTGCTTTTCAGAAGTTTGTGAAAAACTGAAAACTGAAAAGTCATTGCTAGGATGCATGTGATAACACATGACAAGGACCCCAGAGTATGCACCCAGCTACACAGAATTTTCCTACTGCTCCACATTAACTATCATGGCAGGTGTCACCTACTTAGCTGGCCTGCAACATTTCTTTTGATTGCTGTATGTTTATATATGGGTTCTCAAGTTGTGCACATATCCTTGGATCCTGTGGCTCCAGCCCAGGACCTTGGTGTCAGTGCTAGAATTTTGAATGCTTCCCCTTCACATATCACTCATTTACTTTGGCATGTTGCTGCAATACCATGTACCAAAATGTGTCCAAAAAGAATGCTAGTGCATACTTGTTTGTATGTACTTGCTGGAAAGTCTCTAAGGTTGAGTTAATAGCATACATAGGTACAGCAATAGGTAGTGTATTACAGCAAGCACAAGAGTACTAACAACTTAACCTTTTAGTATATTACTTGCCACTACTTAACTACTTCTTTCCTGCCTGCTCTTGCTTTTGTCAACATCCAAAACATGTGTACATGCAAGCAAGAGGCCAGTCCCATGGGGTCCAAAGCAGGCATTGAAAGCATTGGCTGTTGACATCCAGAAAGGGCAAACACAGTGGTGAACACATCTAAAATGTAAATGGCATGTCAGCAACTGGATTCCAAGTTGAGGATACACCCACAGACATACAGCAGTCAAAAGAAACATTGCAGGCCAGCCAATGCCCATCATGATGGTTGGTGTGGAGTGGTAGGAAAATTTTGGGTAGTGATGTGTACTCTGGAATCCTTGTCACATGCTATCACATGCATTCTAGTGACAATTTTTTCAGTTTTCAGTTTTCTGCAAGCTTTTGAAAAGCACTGTAATATGAAAGTTGGATAGATGTGAATGTGGGGCAAATTCAAGTGGAAAAAAGAAAGGGAAAGCCTCAGATATCACTCACTTTGCTTGTTTCATCTGGAACTCTCCCTTTTTTCTTCTTTTAACACTTGGATTTACCCCCCTCCCACATCTACTCCCATCTTATGTATATCTACCTCCTCTCATGTACACCCTCCTCTCATGTTTATCTGCCATTTATGTCTTCCCACAATAAACATCTGTTCACCACTGTGTACTTAAAAAAAAAAAATTCCATTCCTTGAATACTATTTAGATTTCTTTTTTCTTTTTCTGTCACACTTTCTTTTTGTTAGAACAAAGATACAGGCAAAGGCTGACCAAGCAAAAGCAATATTATTACTACTATTTTCAAGAAATTGAATGGTCAGACTACAGTAAGAAGTAAATGATAATAAGCAATTCAAGAATAATAAAGCAGAAGTATGCCATTTTGAGTATTGAATAAATCTGTGTGTGATTTGCTCATTTCATCTGAAGCTCTTCCTTCTCTGTTTTCTACACTTGCATTTGCCCCCCTCTCACATCTACTATCCTACTTCTACTCCTCACATCTATTCCCATGTTATCTAGAGTTTTCTTTTATTTTTCTTTTACTTGTTTTGTCAGAATCCAGCTACAGGCAAGGACTGACCAAGCAGGAGCAATGCTACTATTTCTATCTTCAAGGAATTGTGCAGTTAAGTTATATAGTAGCAAGAAACAAGAAGTGGTAAGCAATATAGAAATTATAAAGTAAAAATATGCTAGAGTGAATGTCAAGAACACAGAGCCAGACCTTGGGCAATATGGTTATAAGAAATCAAGGTTAGCTACTAAACTCAGAGTACTATATATGTACTCTCTACTTGCCACTTACATCTATCCACCTCTGCTGAAAATATCTATTTCTCATGCCTTAAATGAAGCACAACCTTATATGTATCTATGATGTATTGTGAGAGTCTATGCCTAACATAAGGCAGTCTAGAACACCATGAAGTACAGCCATTAGAGATAAGCTGTTATATCCATTCCTTCTGACCTCATTGCCTCTCCTCTGAACCATCTCTGACATCCTCTGACCTCATAACATCCTAGACACATTGGACAAATCTCAGAGTCACCTCTGATATGCAGCCCATCTCAGATCATATTAGATAAGCTTCCCCTTTCATTCCTCCATTCTATAGGGTCTTTAGTAACTAGGTTCCTCCAGACCTTTCTTTTCTTTATTCCAGTTCCACATGGTCTGTTGTGATTCATAATTTTTAAACTCAGGGATGAATGGTGGGCACACAATGCTGGAACTCTGTTACATTTTCTCCATCTATTCTTCTTTCCCTTCTTCCCCCTTTGCTTCTATGTACATCTATCTCTCCTAGGGATCATCCTCTTTGCCCTCAAAATCCTGTGGTTTGCCCTGGTTTACATTGTATGTTTATGCCTCTCTTTCTTCATCCTCATCACATGGCACATTGGCCATGTCATCCCATAGTTACCATCTCTTTCCTTTGGAACCTTCTAATGCTGCAGACACTGTCCTGATGGTTATTACTGTTTCTGATGCTTCCCTGCAGCATCTTTTCTATTCTGTCAGTTTTCATACCACCCCTAAAGTACACTGGATGTATATAAAAGCCATAGATTAGCTTGGGGAATCCACAGCTAAATCTGTGCAATCATATGTAGTGTCTAGCATTCTTTGAGTGATTGGCCTGCAATCCCTCTTAAGTATTCCTATCAAGGCAAACATCATTAGCTCTATGTCAGTGAGCAACTTGTGAACAAGAAGACTTCATATTGCTTCACTTTGTAGCTTGCATTACATTGTACCTTGGGTAACAAACTCCAGAGTTGGTAGTCTTATATACAGGGGGAAGATGTATTAGTAAGTCCAGATGTCAAATGTCAAATGTTAGGATGTCAGGTGTCAGAGTGATGTGTACCTGTATCATGTTGGAGTGAAACATGTTGGAGGTGTCTAAACTAAAATGAAGTGTGATGTCTCCTTGGAGTTCCTTGGAGTAGGTGAAACATGTTAGAGGGGTGTGAGGAGTAAGACATCAGGAAGAGTCATAGGGTGTTAGTAATCTAATTGTACAAGTCCAAGTGTCATAGGTACAGAGATGAAAATGTTTGAACCAGGGTTCATACCAGAGTTGGACTTGGTAGATTTCAGGATATGACAGTATCCTCCTCTTAGGCCTGAATCCTTGAAGGCCACTTTGACTCATGTGACTTTGTTGATCTGGGTGAAGTTGAAATAGCTGAGTGTGGAACATGTGGGTTATATAAGTTGAGCCTTGCTGGAAGATTTTCTTCATTACCCACTGCTACCACCTCCCATGTCCACCTACCCCAACATCAAGACCTTGGATGATGTGCACCTCATGGAGAATGACAATGACAATGATGCATTGTGGAACACCAAGGCTGCAGAGTGGAGGTGATGCACAAAAGTGAAGAAGGAGGCAGAGGAGTGGAGGAAGGTGAAGGAGGCTGCCAGGAAGAAGAAGGCCAAGGAGGAGGCCATGTGGGTAAGGGCTGAGAAGGTTGTGGCAGCAAAGAGGTGAGCAGAGGCTGAAGTGGCAGCAAAAAAGTGGGTGGAGATGGTATGGGCAGAGCAGAAGCATGGGGGAACAAGCTCTGGGAAAGGGAAGGCAAAGGTGAGCAAGCCAGTGGTGTGCTAGAGGTGCAAGGACCAGGGGTGAGACTGCATGCAGGGGACTGGGAAGTCCACCTTGTGCATAGAGTGTCAGGAGGTGAAGGTGAAGTGTGAGCACCCTGGGGAGGAGAAGCCAGAGAGAAAGAGGAAGTGTAGGAATGAGGCAGATTTGAATGCCAACAAGCAAGGCTGGGAGAAGGTCTGGGTGGGGGAGATGCTGGAGATGATGTGGGCAGAGTTGGTGAAGGCCACCAAGATCATTGCCAAATTGCTAGATGACTTGTGTGATGTTCTGAAGGGGTGGTTGGACTGTGGAAACCTGCTGCTAGGGCAGCTGGTGGAGCTGAGGGTGGTGGAGGTGTACCTGGACAATGGGTTTGAGGATAAGGATGCTGAGGGTAAAGAGGCAGTGGTGGAGATACATAGAGGAGTGCCATGCAATGGCCAAAGATGAGGTACTAAAGGCATATATGGAGATGAAGAGGACAGAGATGAGGAAGAGGGTGAGGACAGGAAAGGTGAGGAAGATGAAGAAGAGGGAGAAGAGGGAGACAAAGAGTAGATAGTAGACTGTTCTTGTGTTTTGTGAAATAAAGTCCAGAGTTAATCAGAGTGAGGTCTGGGCTTAGTCAGATACTAGAGGTGAAAGTCTTCAACCCATTCAGATGTGTGACCAAGTTCCATGGCCAGCAACCAACTAGTTTCTTCATTAGTACCTTCATATCTGGACCACTGGATCCAAATATATGTAGCAACTTGCAATTTCTTTTTTGTCTGTCTATCTTTGAGTCCAAGATTTTGGAGATCTTGTACTCCAGTTCACCATCAATTTTGACCAGAGGCAGAGGTTCCTGATTGCAATTGGAGATTGTATTGGTGATGGTGGGTTCTAATTGAGAAATGTGAAATACTGGATGTACAAACTTCATGTTCTGGAAGTTGGAGGATAAAAGAGAGGGAGCTGGCTTGTGCAATGATTTCATATGGCCCTAAGTTCTTCTCAAATAGTTTCTTGAAGGGTTGTGTGAACCAAAAGTACTTAGCCTTGATGAAAACCTGGTCACTGACCTTGAAGTCCAGTGCCAGAGTTCACTTGGCATCTGCAAGGCCTTGGTAGCATTGCTGAGCTGTGGCTATCTCTTCTCAGAGGAGAGTGTGAAGGGAATTGAGGTTGACAGAGTACTCTCAGGCACAAGTGGAGGTGAGGTTGTGCTTGGGGTGGACAAAAATGTTGGAATGGTAACCTTTGCTGGCAAAGAATGGTGAAACACTGGTGGTAGCATTCAGAGCATTGTTGTATGCAAACTCTGTGAGGGGCAAGAGTTTGGACCAGTTGTCTTGCTGGTAATTGCAATAGATCTGAAGGTACTGTTCTAGTATCTGGTTCATATGCTCAGTCTGTCTGTTGCTTTCCAGGTGGTAGCTGGAGGTGAAGTAAAGGCAGATATTGAGAGCCTTACTGAGAGACTGGAAGAAGTGTGAGACAAACTCCAAACCTTGATCAGATGTAATGTGTGAGGGGACTCCATGCTTCAAGAAGATGTGGAGTAGGAAGAGTTTGGCCAACTCTGGGGACATCACCTTGTCATCTATAGGGATGAATACACATTGTTTTGACAGTTGATCCATGATGACTAAGATGGCTGTATGTCCAGAGGATACAGGGAGTTGTTCTATGAAATCTATAGAGATGGAGTTCTATGATTTCTTGGGGATGGGGAGTTGTTTAAAAAGTCTGTAGGGCTTATGATGGGGGATCTTGGCTTGGGCACAGGCTGTACAGGATGAGACATACTCTTTAATGAATGTCTGAATACCCAGCCAGGTGTATTCACAGCAGATGAGTTCTAGTGTGTGATTCTGTCTGAAATGACCAGAGAGAGGATGGTCATGCTTGTGCTGGAGGATTCAGAGGCAGAGATTGTTAGCATTGGGGACATGCATATGTATATATGATCATCTAGGTGTAAGAAGCCTTCTGAGTCAACAGTCCAGCAAGAGTTGGAGATGTCAGAGCTGGACAGATGCATAGAAGCAATGGGATTGGAGGGAAGAGCAGAGAGGATGTCATTGTGCAGGGACTCAATGTCAAACAACATACTGGCCCAGAGGACCAGAGCTGCTAGACAAGTTGCCCTAAGGGACAACACAAGCTACTCTTGGGTAAAAACAGGGCAGAAATTCTGGGGATTGATGAGAGCATAGTCCCTATTATTCTCTTATCTAGCTTGTTGTCCTCACTGTCATTGTCATTGCTGCTTGAGACATCCATGTTGAAGGTTTCAGTGACATCCATGCCAAGGTTTTCAGTGGAATCACTGAACTCATTCAGGTTGGGGTCTTCCACATCATCTGGAGTAAGTGTAGACAAAAACTGGCCCATTGCTTGTGGCAGAACTGTAGAGGCATTAATACATAGCATACTCAGAATCATTTTGATACATACAGTGACCTCAAAAATCCTTTCCATATTGACCTTGATGGTAGTGTGGAGAGCACACTGCAAAGCAGTGTGGGAATTTCACTTAGCTTTGCTGAGGACATAAATAGTACATACTCTTAGCTACATAATTTCCCCCTATGTCATGTGATTTTGTTCACAGGCTGTGAAGATATGGTCAATTCTAATTAGCAATGTCATGGAAAGGATTTTTGAGCTTTTTAACTGATGACTGGGATCTCATTCAAATCATTGAATAGTAGCCACTATTTTCTAGTACAAACAAAGATATACATATAAT
>JBBPKK010000795.1:0-16026 GCA_038089215.1 Tylopilus vinaceipallidus
TGTAAAACGTGTACCCATTTCGAGCAGCCTCGAGCGGTGTATCCGCTTTCGGAAGTGCAGGAAGGTTCTGCCAGGATCAGTCGCGGTTCAACGGCACACTTCGCACACTGAAAATTACTTACGAGAGACTGGCCCGTCCAGTACTTGTCAATATGATTCTGGGGCCACTTGGCGCACTCGTCGCCGGTCTCGAGATAGTGCCAAGTGTGACGACCCCCATCGTTGACGAGCAGTCTCCACCGGGAATAGTCAGTGAAGGTCGCTTTCCCGGAGTCCGGAATGTCGAGAGGCGCGTACAGTTTTTCGAGCTGGCTGGGCGACATAGAAAAGAGTGATTTGGAAGAGAAGAGAGGGTAAGCGAATATGTCAGTCGTGAATCAGGCCATGTCATTCAAGTCAACGACCCGCTGACGTCAGACGTATTGGGCAGTGACTACATCCGAGGTGCTTAGCTAATCAGTTGCCGTGCCCGGAAGGACAGCCACCAGGTCGGATTAGTAGCTGACTTAAATCACCTATCGATAGTTTACGAAGACAATTCACTAGATCATTACCAAGTCGTGATACCCACACGACAAAGGGGAATGTGCTTGGTAGATACGGTGGATATCAGAGCACCAAACATTGTTCGCTACCGGGAAAGATATCGTGAGGGATGGTCACAGACGCTATGGTGATAACGAGTGACTTCATGCAGGGAATCTCGCACTGAGCCAGAAGGATCATGGTTTCAAGTGGACCGTGAGTGCGACGGGAAGTACCACCCTTGGTCACAGTCAGGGATGCTGAAACTCGCGAATAAGAAGATCACGGCAAGCACAGCTACTGGGCGCACATGCTGGGCATCTGACAAGGCGGCAAGACTGAGAGAACCAAGACCTGACAGTGAGTCCCTGCGGAAAGACTGTTTCCGACTTGTCGATTCCCACAGAAGAGCGACCGCTCGATTCCTGGGTCCCGCCTTATCCGGTCAATGTCAGCTTTTGGTTCCACAGGCTGGAGCGCTGTGCGTGGCTCAAATTAATGAACGATGACGTCGAATGTCTTCGCAGAATGGAACGAGTGTCACTTGCATGTTGATAAAACTTACACGTTCCGGGCGGGTCTGCCACCCGTTTACAACGGCACTTGGAATGCCATCATGCTGCGGGAAACATGTCATTTTCCAGCGCTAGCCGGGGAAAAGATGACCTCGTGGCGTTTTTTGACCATCCCTTTAGTGACAAGTAGCAAACAGAGACGGGCCTCTGTCATGAGAGTGAGATATATTGGAAATACATACATAACTTTAAATCTAGACGTGCAACTACATCTGTCACCCAAAAGTTGGACGAACCATGGTCCGACCACTCCAAAAATGGGATAGTCCCAACCTTGACGACACGTCAGCCAATCAGAGGCCGCAAAAGCTGTTAAAGACTCTCAGAAAACGTTACGTGAAAATACTGCTTAACAGATGCTATAGTGCCCCGTGTCTTCAAGTTGTGTGTGGGTCGCGAGATAAGCGAGGCCCTGCAGAGCTAGCAACCCTGTGATCAAATCGAAGGAAGATTCTGTCATTGGAATTCCGCGACCCGAAGAAACGAGGCCAAGGAAGCGCCCGTGGTCCCAACCTCTGACAACTGAATGGAATGTCACCTGAGCCATGGCGCACCTAAACCAGCTCTTGCTATTAAGGTTGCGATGCCGAGACCAGGACGACGGGTGATGCTAAAGGAATGGTTCGTGTCGTAGCGGTCCTTTTCAATGAAGTAGGCGCCGGCGCCTGCCCACAGGGTGGGCGAGCCGATGCGCAAAGAGACACGTGTGAATCAGGCGGCGACTGCGTACCACTGATATACGACAGCGTATCCTTCTTTCTTCTTCCCGTCACCCTGGAATATGCCCAGGAAATCAAGTCCAGGTTGGTGGTCAAGGAGCGGTGAGTACATGTATGCACCGCACCGCCGTCAGTAAGATGCTGATGTGATATCAAGAGCCAAACAAGAGTCGTTCCTCTTCTGTCGGTGGTTACCAAAAGAAACCTTCGAAGACGATTGAAATCAAATGTCGAGGCGAAGTATGGACCACCGCGTTCCTCGCTGATGGAGAACACATTGTGAGCGGTGGCGACAACGGAGAAATTAGACGCTGGCGGGTGGACGATGGCACCGAGGTCGGAGTGCCGATGAATGCAGGGGGGATTGTTCGCCAGCTCGCGGTGTCCCCAGACGGCCGGTGGCTCGTGAGCGGGACGCAGAACGGTCACGTGACCGTCTGGGATACCCGGCGCTCCGAGAAAGCGACCGAGTTCAGACACGCGCGGGCCGTGTGGGCGCTGGACGTTGCACCGACCAAGATCGCCACCGGGTCGTGTGATCGCACAATACGTTGCTGGTCTCTCTGGGATGGCAAGCAGCTCCTCGAGCCCTTACACCACGACGACTCCATTGTGGCAGTCAAATTCTCGCCAAACAGACGCCTCATCGCAACTGCGACGCGCGAGGACTTGGAGATTTACGACAGTCAGAGCGGTCGTCACATCGTCACCTTCTCAATCCAACTCGGCTCACACCTAAATCAGTCCCTCGCGTGGGCCAGCGATAGCAAGCGGCTCTTTGCCTTGTCGAGCGACGGCATTGTTCATTGCGTCGACGTATCCACTCGGGAAACTCTCTCCAAATGGTGTATTCACCGCGAGAAGGACCCCAAGTGCATCGCCCTCGCAGGTGATGGCACATTCGTCGCGGTCTCTACTAGCTCTTCAATCACTTTCTGGGATACTATGGCGCACCATCAAATCGGCTCTGTTGTGACACATCCAGCTAATATTCAGTCCATGGCCATTTCGCCCAACTATGATCTCGTGATTGGTGGAGGCAGAGTGATTACCCTTCAAAGCCTCTATGATATCCTGCCGTCTCACTACACCGACTACGTGCGTGTGTCTGCGTCAGAAATTCGCTAGGATTTGCTGCTAATCACAGAACACTCCGTTGACCTTAACAGAAGCACCGTGGGCGGGAAGCATGCATGACGGTCGAACAAGCTGTGCTCGAAGAGGCAATCTGGTCCCTTGGTGCTCAGGACGAACACTGCTGTGCGCTCATTCTGTTGTTCGCTGTGTTTCATTCGCTTCAACCTTCCCTAGACACTGATGCTTCTTACCTCGGCAACACCGTCGAAGATCTCCATCGAACACTCGCCGTATCCGACTGCGCGGCCGAGCAGAAGGAACGTAGTCTCACCAAAGCCATCACATCCCTTCAGGGCGATCTTCGTACACGCAGACCGAGTTCAGGTGCGTCTTAGTTCCATTAATAACCCATCGTTGACGCAGAAGTTTAACAGGCACAGAGTCACAGCGGAAGATTGATGAGGAGACGACAAGACTCATCCAGACCCTTCAGATCCACGAGTGGAAATATCGGTGTGAAGCGCTGTATGCCGATGGGCACACGCTGGATGCTGTCGCGTCTCTGCTTGAGACGGTAAACGCTGTGGACAAGAATCTGAGGACCAGCGAGTTAGCTCAGTGGGAACTCGGTCGGTTGCATGCGTAATAAAACAAGCGTTGTCTGACTTACCTATACAGAATTTCGACGGCGGTGTATAAAGAATCTAGAACAGCTCGGTGATTCTGCAATGGACGTTCGGGACTATAAGAGTGCGGACGAATACTTCTCGGCAATATTGTCGCTCGACCGAACAGTTGAGAAGGATATCCTCATCAAGCTGAGTAGAGCGCGATCACGACGGGAGAGTAAGCAGATTGGGGCAAAGGTATATGTTATCCCTTGATATTCCGAACACTATGAATAACGGAGCATACAGGATGGCGCGGCCGTTCTGCCGTCTCGACGAGCCAAAGACCAATTGAACCGCCGTACAAATTTCGTTAGCCCAGTTATCACCACCCACTCACACCCTCCGACGCCGAACGAACACGTCCAGGGTAAGTTGTTTCCTCATTAATGTTCAGTTTGGTTTGGTCTGATCATCGATAACAGCCCCATCCCCTATGTATGTCGATGCCAGGCCTACCATCCGGAATATCATCAACGAGACTATTCGCCACGTGCCACGTGTACTCATCGACACCTCCACTGGCCGTCTATGTGGCAAGGAACAACTGGCCGAAGCATTCGCAGCACTGCCGATCTATCACAACCTTGTGTTATCAATGGTGACGGAGCTTGACTATGCGCGTATTTACAATGAAGTCAAGGAGTTCTTTCGTTATGTGATGCTCTCGCACACGTGGGAAGATGGGGAACCTCTCCTTCAAGCGGTCGAGAACATCTCGGTATACGACCTTGAAGCATCGCCTACGAACATAAAGCTCCAAAAGTTCTGTTCGCTCGTGCATTCTCTTGGCTTTCGGTGGGCCTGGAGTGATACATGTTGCGTAGACAAGAAGGATAACGTGGTACTCCAAGAATCACTGGTTGCGATGTTCACCTGGTATCGTGGTTCTTCTCTCACGGTCATCTACCTTCGCGGTGTCCTGTCTAGGTCCAAGCTCCCCGGTCTTCTTCAGAGCAGCAAGTGGAATACTCGAGGATGGACATACCAGGAATATGTCGCTGCAGAGACTGTCCAATTTTACACCGACGACTGGAAGCCATATCTCGGTTTGACCCTGCACAACCATAAAGAGTCGCCAGACGTGGTTTTGGAGATGCAACAGGCAACTGGGGTGTCCCCACAGGGGATGGCAGTACTCCAGCCCGGTCTTGACAGGGTGCGGGAGAAGCTTTATCTGGCCTCGACGCGCCGCACGACCCTGATAGAAGACATGGCATACTCGCTACTCGGTATCTTCAATGTTGCCATCCCGGTGATTTACGGTGAAGGCAATCGTGCTGTCGGTCGACTCCTGGACCATATTCTGACAGGTTCGGGGGATGTTACCATCCTTGCTTGGACTGGTCGTGCGGGCGGATACAATAGTTGCCTGCCCGTCAACCTGACGCCGTATAGCGAACTCGTGCCACCGCACGTCCCAGGACCCATCGAGCAGCTTGAGATGGACCGGATCGTCACAACGCTCCGTTCGACCCTGCAGGACCCTTTGCTTGCTATCACGTTACACAACCAGCTGAAGGCACTTCCCCCTCCGTCCTTTGCTGCGAGTCGACTTCGGCTCCCCGGCATTGTTTGTCCCATCACCGACCTCGACCACATCTCGGGTCCTGATCCGGGAACAAGGCTCCACGTATACTGCGCGACGACGCTCTTGGTTGGGGACGTCGAAATCAAGACTACAGACGAGCTGACCGGGATGAACGGCCTCTGCCTCGTCCACCCATGGATCCACCCTCTGCTCGACCAGGAGTTCTTGCAGGGTGCGGACGCGCTCGACAAGGCGACGCAGGCGCTTCGGTTTGTCGCCCGTCTCCGGCAGCCCTTTGGTGCGCTCGCGCTCGCGCCGGTGTCCCGCATTGGGTACAAACGCGTCGCTGCAGACGGCTTGCTCGTGGTTCAGATTCGAGAGGAAGCGTCGCTGGAAGACGTGCTGCAGAGTGTTCGTACGGTCGAGATCCAGTAGCTATCGCTTCGGCCCCGTCGCGGGTCTGGTGACGCCCCTTCTTACCTTGATTCCTCGGTTACTATTTTATTATTTTGTCGACCGGCCACTATCATCCAAATCACGTCTTTATAATACCACCAACTTCGTTTTGCTGACTGAGCAGTATTGAAAAGAATGTGCGACTCAGCATCGCCTGCTTCAGGGAGGAGCCATAATTCAAGAACTACATTCACGTGCTTAGTAGCATAACACATACAATTGGTTTGTCTAGAGAACTCGTTCGAACCGGAGAGGAAAACTTTATGCCTCGAAAACTGTACCGACGTTTGCGGACGTCCCCTACTACCGTTTATATCAAGTACTCTTGAACGATTGTCCGTAGCTGGGGCGCTTCTTTGGTCAATATGTCAATCGTCTCCATCTGGAAAAAACAAAGTCAACAAGGCAACAGAGCGACTCTCAACCTGTGCACGCTCACCCAGACGTTGTTCTGCATCCTCTTCCCCTCGTCGCTGATAACGAAATCAGACGGCTCGGACACCTTCGAGGTGCTCACATAGGCGCCCTTCATGCGATCCTCGTTGTTCCGCTCGCCAATGGCAGCGTAGACGAGCTGTCGGCTGCCTTGCTCCGACGTCCGAGCGAGGCATATCTCCATGAAGAAGTTGCCTATGGTCTTGAATAGACCCCGATAGTTGCGTCTTAGATCCGAGTAGCAAAAGCCCGGGCAAACGGCATTGACGCTCAGTGGGGAGACAAACTGCAATCTATCCTGCAGTGCCCGCGCAAAAAACACGTTGAGGACTGCCAAACGCAAAAGTAAAACCGATTAGGTATTGGGTAAGCGATCGATTGAAACGAACAAAGAACGCCATCTTACGTTTCGTCTCGGTGTAACGACTGCGCATGGACCTTCAATGTTTCTCAGCACATAGCCTTCCTCCTTGAGGGGAAAAAGGGCTTACAAGGCCTCTCTGTGGCTATTAAGAATGGCTATGGGATGCTTTGACGTTTGAAGTGGCTCGGGGTCGACTATTCGACAATGAATTGCGCTGGCGACGATCACCAAGCGGGACGTGCTCCCAAACTTTCGCCCCGTATCCACCAGATGGGGTAACAATAATAACGACAAAAGCGAAGTGCAGAGATGGTTTACTTGCAGGCTGGTCCCACCGTCAGCGTGCGCTTTTCTTTCTAGGTACTGGTAAACGGACGTGCCTTGTTTCCCAGCCGTCACCCGTTTCCTGGAACTCAGAGAGTGCAACCGCAGCATTCATCACGAGTATGTCGAGACGGTCACATTCGCGCTTAAACTGCTCTGCAAATTTGATTACAGAGGCAAAGTCGGCGAGATCAAGTTGCCATAGCTCGCACGACTTGAATCCAGTCGCGGACGCAATGTCTATCGGAGGCATGAGCGGCGGGAGGCCCGCGCCACGTACAACACCCACCAGCCACAGCCGCGATTCCCCTGCTCTCGGTGCGACACGCCACGATGAGCTTGGCAGGAGTCATGCGCGCGAAATGTTTTGCGGCTTCAAAGCCGATGCCTGTGTTGGCGCCGACGACGACGACGGTCTTTCCGGTCAGATCGGCCCTCTCCACGGCGGGAAGGGCAGTCCATTGATCGATGACGAAACTGAGAGTCGTTAGCTGCATAATGGAGATCGAGCAGAGCGCACGGACAACGATTGGCAAGTGGCAGCTCACTTAGCCTTTTTAAATGCAAGCAGTCTGCGGCGTTGTCTGAGATTCAGCAACTCGGACCGCGGTGTATGCATTCTCATCTATGACCAGTGTCTTACCAGGAACCGCGTTATAAAGCGTCTTACTAGCGGGTATTCTAACTAAGCCAAAGAAATTGCTTACGTGACGTTGTTTATCATCTTAACTGCTGCTTTGACACCCGCCACCTGTCGCCAACCCATCAGCGTAGACCTGCCACACCGCCATAAAGCGATCTCTAGTCAGACGTATGACGTGGGAACGATAGGTGGGATTATTGGTTATTTTGGGTTACGATGTACGTATACGAATGATGAATGACTTCAGAGTCCTCCGGGATCGGTAGTTGTAGTAGCGTTTTTTGGTTGCTCTCTCTCTTTTCATCTCATTTCTCCAATGGTCATCCGTGCGAGGTCTCAAGATTCCTGGACTCGTAGGGATCCAGGTCTGTCTTCTGTGTGTGAGCTATCAGGCGGCTGGACCAGTCGCCATGTTTGATGATCCATTAGTTTGCACACAATACCCTCTGAAACACCGAAGGCCACTAACGCCTGCCGAATACAAGTACCTGAGGATGAGGGCCCCAAATTCCGAATTGACATTGCCAATAAGTCGTGGTTGTCGGCGTTTTCATGTTTGGACACATTTCGGAATCGTGGAAAGGAACATTCGCTGCTTTCAACGCACGCACCCCTATCTATATTCGTTGGCCTGGGCTGACTAGGGGACACACCTTTCTGAAAGATCGCATTGCCTTTGCGCGTCGTTGTAAACTTCAATGGATCGAGGGATTACATGTTTAATTGGTTTGACTGATGAAGTATATTGGCGTGTCCGAGATTGCCAGGGGTCCGAGCTCTTGAGGGCCAAGAGGATTATGTTAGTACAGAGATACGCAAGGCACGCGTGTCTTGTTTGACAGCCTCATGTAACCACTCTGGGTTACTTAGATCCCAGTATCTAATATATATACTGCCTGTGGTACTGAGTGCTAAGCACTCAGTATCATCTGCCTTTTGGCTTAGCGGCTGTGCGCGGCAGTCCGGCCGTTACACCTCATTCCGTGAGCGGATGTAGATGGCTCAAGTCCTTCCGTTTTGTCTTCGTTATGTTTTCTCTAGCATGCGGAGATTAGGGCTGGGTAGTGAATGGATTACTTGTTACAGAATGCCACTCTAAACTGGGGAGAAACGATGTATTGCAACTGCAAAGGACAACATTCGGAATGCGCAGGCCGGAAATTTATTGCAAAGGCGTACATCATTAATGGGAGGACGACACAATGCGGTTTGTTGCTTGTATCCAATGGCATAGAGGTGGGATCCATCTACGGGATATGCATTGTCGCCTGTCACAAAGATTTGACATTTCACATGCATGTTTTAGCCTATCCTCTGGCGCAAAAGGAAAATTCACTGCATCAGAAACGGAAGAATTCGCGCTCCAAGGGGCACATACTTACGGATATCGAGTGATGGCAATAAAGAATAGAGCGGGTGGGCCCCTTTCCCCTAGCATTCTAGTTTCTCTTTGCAGTCGCGCTCAACTAGGTGCTGGACAGCGAGTCGACACGGTTTGTGCATTGAAGGTCGCGACTGATTCCATATGCTCGGCCAGAATAAAATTTGATTCGTTCAGATTAATTTCTTACGACGCCCATTGGCCGTTCACCATGAAGCTCGCTGCCACTATGCCTTATCTTTTTTACGGTGCCTGCGCTTTCTACTCCACGTTTCCCATCGGCACCAGTAAGTTTCATTCCTGTTTAATGTTAGACAAGTCCAAATATTTCTGTCCAACGTAATCAAAGGACATCGAGGCTGTAGAAAACATCGAGAGAACCGAATCGAAAACCGACCACAGCGCGATAATGGACGAAGACTTGAACCCATAGCCCTTCGGTCTACCCGAGAACCAGAAATCTGCAAGTATTAGTACACCTAGTTCCACACCTGCATCAAAGTGACCGTCGCGCGTCTTTTTTCGTGTTCTGATCAACAGCGTCGCGCTGGATTCTCTGTGGGACCAGTTAAGGCGAGCAATGTCAGAATTCCTGAGACTAGTAGTAAGTCAATTGAGTGGGCAGCGGGTAGATGAGCCGCACCGTGGTAGTTAGTTATGCCGTCGTATTTGTCGGATGCCTTCGAGGTGCGGCGGAATGAGCGAGCAAATTATCTTTTGAGAGGGGTGGAGCCACGCGTTCCGTTCTCTTTCATAGGGGAACGGATAACAATTTGTCTGTTCGAATGCCTTCTTGTACAAGAACAGACTGCCGGATGAGCGAATCGTGGAAAACAGACAAAGTTCAAGAAATTTGAGTTCACTTACCTACAAAAAGAGGAGTTCGCTGCTGCAGTTGTGGTTAATGGGACACCGACGAATTTGGTTGCTGTGAATAGTAATGCACGGAGTGAACATTCTGGTTCCACGGAATGACCATCTGGAAGTCTTTCCAGCACACGATGCTTATAATCAGGAAATATGCGATTAAAGAATGGCAAGTACACGGGAAACGACGGGTCCTTCAGTAATAATTGTCGCAAGAAAGAAAGAAAAAAGGAAAAGCAATATATATTACTCGCCAAGTTGAAGAACACTAGAGAAATGATAGGTACACGTACTGGCAAGCATTCGGAAGCATCCGATGTCTGGGTTGTGGTGTACTATGTAGAAGGAATGCACGGAAAGTGCCGAGCGCAGTAGAGCGGAGTCAGTAGGGTCCACCTCGTTTGTCGTCGTATCTGACTGGTGTCGTCTCGAAATTCTGCAGGAGTGTCCCTAGCGTCTCGTCGCGATATAGCTATTTTATCTACACTTTTAGTGCCATATTTTCCTCTGTTCCGATGTGAACGCCCAAAACAGAAAGAAAAACCTACATAAATTGAGTTAGTTCTGATCAGTCCGACAAGAGCGGAGCCAATCCAACACTCGGAGTGGTTTTTAGATGATGGCTCGTAACCGAGCCCAGAATTCCAAAAAAACGCTGGATGCAAGAGACGATGGTGATGTCAATGGATGCACCAAGAACAAGATGGGTGGATAGACATGACAAGCAATGTAATCCCACATGTTACGATCAAACCGCCTAATAGCATCATGATGCACCCAATTTCATATATCAAAGATCTGTGATAGAGGTGAGATGGGACGTGTTCCCAAGGCACCCCCCACTGCCACACTTCAATAGATAGACCTCGCTCGAGCTGGCCTTGCTTTCTTTGCCGTTTTCATTATTCGCTCGACCGGTGCTGGCCGGTGAGTTCATTCAAACATACTCACGTACTATTTTTCGTCACTAACACCGTACGCCCAGCCAAGATTACTCTGAGCGTTGTTCGGCTTAAACTAGTTTCTGCTTATTCTTATTTTCTGCAACGTCTCTTCCCTCGTTTACCATGAGGTTTTCTGTTATCACCTGTCTCGTTTTTGTTGCGACATTTTTCCTTTCTTCCGCTGCACTTCCGTTCAGTCTGGTGAGCTTTAGAACCTGACTTGTTCCAACCAGATTTTAATTCCATTGCTGTCCAATCCAGGGAAAGATCTTCAAGGAAGTCGAACACGAGGGAGCTGACATACTGGATTTTTTCCGCAACATTTTCAACGGTGGATCGAGTAGCAATAACAACAACAACTCGAATAGCAACCGACGCAGTGTGCCTGTTTGGAGTCACCACGGTGAGGACCTTTGTGGTAAGGCTTCTTGTTTTTTTCTGCAGGCATCCTTGTGATTCTTATCTGCCCGGCCGATTCAGGAAACGCGTGCAATGATCCAGGGGTTCGTGATCTCGATGACATCGTTTTCGGTGTGAATGAAAAGGTCGACACAACCTAAATCGACGAAACGACGGATGTTTACACTTATGACACGATAATCGGCGGTGTCAGCATTATGTATATTCGGGGTCAGGGATACAGTCCATACTCTGGTTGAATGTGATCGAAGCATTGATTGCTTTCGCCCGCAAAAAAATAAATTGTGCGCAGAGTACCTGGTACACTGGTTCGCGTGACCATATGTTTCATTTGTCCTTTCGGTGATGGGTAAAATGTGAACTTGAAGACAGAAGGGGGACGCATGATGCCGATGAAACCAGAGTCGTAGTATACATGCTACGTGTTCCAGGATTCCAAGGGGAGCTGCCATTGCACATCAAGATGTAGATATAAACCCTACTGCACAATCACACCGGAATTTCCTTCCGGGGTTGCCTTCACAATCGTGCTCAACTTACATTTACAGGTGCTGGCCGGTGAGTCTATTCCAAGGTGCCAGCATGCTGCTACTAACCACGTACGCTCAGCCAAAGATACGTTCACTCGAATTAAATCCTACTTATTTTTTGCCTGGGCTGTTTATCATTTTCCATGAGGCTTTCTGCCATCACCTGCCTTGTTTTCCTTTCGATGTCCGTCGTCCCTTCTGCTGCACTGCCACTTCCCTTCAGCTTCGTGAGTTTCAGTCTCGTGTTTACTCAAAGAAATTCACGAGGTTCTTAGGGAAGTATCTTTAAAGAAGTTGAACGGGAGGGTGCTGACCTGTTGGATCTTCTCCGCGGAATAACTCACAGCAACAACAACAATAACAATAACGAGTCTGGAAACCATTGACACTATGAACCTGTTCAAAATGGCGACCATGCAGAGGAGAGTTGTGGTAGGTTTTCCCGCATTATCCTTGTGGCCATCCTACTAATTCAACTCAGGAGATGCATGTGATGTCCAACGCTGCATGATCTCAGCAACATCCCCCGTGGCCGGTTAGGACGTTGATGACGTATGAGCTCACGATCAAAGGATACAATCTCACTCGGACTGAAGGGGGCTGTGGTTTTGATCATTCTCTTCTTCTTTCAACTCTATAATACCGTTCGTTTATTATGCGTCCCTGTGCTGGGAAGCGTGGACATGATTTCTATTTCGAGACGATCTGTCAAAGACAGAGACTGATCACCACTAGATAAAACGCATGTGCAACAAATGATGGTCACCAACAGACATTTGCATGCGGTGGCAGAAGTCTAAGCAAGGGTGCTGGCTGATCACATTGCCTATTTCATTCCAGTGGCCCATCACTGAACGCAAACGAGTCAAATCGAAGGGCACAACAGAAATAATCCAGGATCAGGTGGTAGAACAGCTCAAAAGCTCCCGTCTGCAGTTGGCGGCGACGCGCTAAGGGAAACGAAGTCATTGGCAGTTGGAACCAATACTCGAGAAAATGAACAACTAAGTTCTTGCTTGATGTATTTTGAGTGGCGGTCGGGAAGTGTTACTTCGGCCACCGCAAGTTTTCTATCTGAAGTGAAATCATAGTAAGTACGATGAAGGTCACCGGTGATGTAGAGGAGACGGGCTAAACAAAACAAAACCTTTACCATGATGATTTGACGATGATATTGCCGGTGTTTTCGTTTTAGACAAGCGTTATTATCATGTAGCAACTGACACCGTCTGGTCCTACACAATATACTAAAGCGTCCGGCAAGCTAGACGGTCCGAGGAAAAATGCCTTTATGCATGCCCTGTTTGCACATGGGGTGTGGGACCCAGTCCTCCCGGACATCCCGGACAGCAGGGAGCCGGTAACCACTGAAACCTCACAGGTGGTGACTGAGCTCGATGGAAGGAATGGAGCGCCGCGGGAAATATGCCCCCAAGTGTTGGCCACCTTGGAAGCAAAGCTTGGCTGCGAGATAAAAGATGTGAGGTGCCGGTCCAAGCTGAGGCAAGATGATAACCTGTTCAGCCAGCGGGGTTAAAGCTATCGCGCGGTAGAGAGCTGGCAGCGAATGAACCATATGGTGATGCGGAGGAGGCGGGAGGCTCCTTGGTGCGTGAGTGGACAGTGGACACACGAACGTCACATCTGCTTACATAATTTCAAGCCCTGCGCGTTCGAGCCTTGCCGCGCCAATGTTCCCGCCGCTCCGATTTATTTGCTCGAGTTCTCCCCTCATGCCTTCCCCACACGATGCCTTCTTACCACTACTATGCCATCTATTCATCCGTGGCCAATGATAGGGTGTCGCGGTGACAATGATGTAAGGCTGGTCGTGGCCGGTGGGCAGCAGCACGACCATAATGATATTCTTGTCCATCAGGCACTGGTAACGTCTGGAATAAGAAAAACTGTGACAGACCGCAATAATTCCAGTTCATCAAATACCGTGACTGTTTTATCTTCCTCCATGGTTACTGCTAGTAGGCAGGTTCGTATCTTGCTGCAACAAGACGTCCCTACTGATGCTACCACCACTCTCATACGCGAGCCCCTAGAGGTGCAATAATTCAGGCCCTCGCGTCGGCTATTCTAATGGATTGTGCACAGTCACAGAATCGTCACAAGGTGCGGCCGGTTGTGACGCAACCATCTAGAAATAAATTGATGGGCAGATTATATTATAATGACTTGTGAGACAGCGCCGGGCATCCCTAGTTACGACAGTATGATACACCTCATCACGCACCTCAAACATTCTTGTAACCATTGCCTCACCCACTGATGGCCGGTGTTCGTTCAGGCCGCAAAGGACAAGAGGAGATAGCCTCCATCACTTTTGCAAAACATGTGCTTCGACTTGAAGGAACGTGCCCCACAGTACATCAGGTGATGGATATAAACCCTACCACATTGCCTGTGGGATTTTCTTCGTTCGTTCAACTTCAGGCTTACTATCGTGACAAGGTGCTGGCCAGTGAGTTAGCCCGGCATATTCGCATGCAGTTCGCTACCACTGATCCTATACACTTAGCCTGATTTTTTTTTTTTTCGTGTCCCTCTCTCAAACCAGTTCTCTGCATACTTCCTGTGACATCCGGGTGATCATTCAACATGAAGTTCGTTGTCATTGCCTGCTTTGTCTCTGTTGTGGCACCTGCACTGGCCGCCCCACGCTTTCCAGCTGGACTAGTGAGTTGAAGCCTCTCGTTTATGTTAAGTATATTGATATCTATCCCTAATATAGTTTAGGGGAGGTGGATCCAACAAGGGCATCAGCCCACAAGGCTCCGGAAAGAGTGGGGGCTCAAGTCAATCACAGAATCACCACAACCTCCTTGGTGACGCCATCCCGGACGCACTGCCCTTCCTACATGGTAGTTCGGACTCCACAAGCACCACTGCGAAACCCACCCCTACTCAGTAGTTTCGCTGGATGGCAGAGCGCACACGTTCAACCACGCGATGCCCGAGCAGAATCCTTGCCGTGTCTCATGCGTTTCCTTGTCGTTGGCGTCCGGCTGTTTGCGCAAGTGACACCAGAAAGAGTCTCGCCCAGTGCATTTCAGAGCTGAATCAACAAGGTGATAATAATTATTTCATGTTGTTAAATTGAAACGATCTTTTTAAATGGGATTGACTGTTCCTCCGTTCGGAAAGCTGAGCGATGATTCTGGCATTTCGACCACCTCGCGGTCAAGGCAAAAGATACCCTCACGCCCTTACCATATCCGGCTGGGACAGGATGTCCGCTCAAGTGTTCACCGCTCATGCAATGAGTGACAGGTGCAAACCTGCCCAGCGATTTGTTGAACAGAAGTTGATGCCTGAGATGGGATATTATCAACAACATTTCTTTCGGGTCGGAAATATACTGTGAAGTGGAGTTGTGAGAAAATGGTTCGTGTTTGCGAGTGTAAGCGGGTAAAGACGCATCTGGTCGTCATTTTCAACCGGCAAACTATCGATCTGGCAAGATTATTACATAAGTGACTGCAAGCGATTTCCAGTGGTCCACCACTGAATGCAAACGACTCAAGTCGAAGGGCGGAACAGAACAATCATGTAGTAGGACAGCCCAAAAGCTCCTGTTACCCTGGGTCTGCGGTCAGAAGTGACGTGCAAAGGGAAATAAAGACATTGGCAGTTGGAATCAATATCCGAGAAGACAGACAACCAAGTTCCTGGTTGATGTGTTTTGAGCGGCGGCCAGGAAGCGTTATTTCGGCCGTGGCAAGTTTTGTATCTGAGGTAAAATCATAGTAAGTACGATAAAGGTCATCGCTGATGTAGAGGGCTAAATAAAAAAGTCCTTTACCATGATGATTTGACAATGACCTTGCCAGTGCTTTTGTTTTAGTCAAACGTTATTATCATGCAACGACTGACACCGTCTGGTCCTACACAACAAACTAAAGCGCCTGGAGAGCCGGACGGTCCGAGAAAAAATGTCTTTACCTTTATGCAAGCCCTGTTTGCACAGGGGGTGTGGGACCCAGTCCTCCCGGACATCCCAGACAGCAGGGAGCCGTGGAGGGCTAATAACCAACAAAACCTCACGGGTAGTGACCGAACTCGATGGGGGGATGGAGCGCCGCAGAGAATACGCCCGCAAGTGTTGGCCACCTTGGAAGCAAAGCCCGGCCTCGAGATAAAAAGATGAGAGGTGCCGGTTCGGGCTGAGGCGAGATGATAGCCTGCTTGTTCAGCCAGTGTGTGTAAAGCAGTCGTGCGGTAGAGAGCTGGTCATGGATGGACCGCTGGCAGAAAATGGACCATATGAAGTAGGCTGGTTTAGACATGATAATGCGGAGGAGGCGGGGGGGCCCGTTAGTGGGCGCCTAGGGCACCAGGGGTGCCCTAGGGATAAGTCCGTGTCCGAGGGAGAGAACCCGGGCTGTCAGTCCACATCACCGATTCGACGGTCACTCTTCTCCGAGGATTGCATCAGGAAAATGTACATGAACTTTTTCACACTTTTTCGACTTTCTAGCTTTATCTGACTTTTCGGCCATCTTGTTGTGTCTTGTCTGACTTTTTGGACTTGAGCGGAGGAATCAAGTACCGGCAT